>CABFOP010012988.1:1871-17233 GCA_900683385.1 Anoplogaster cornuta
GGAACTACTATAGTAACTACTATAGTAACTCCTGAGGAACTCCTGAGGAACTACTATAGTAACTCCTGAGGAACTACTATAGTAACTACGATAGTAACTACGCATAGGGAACTAATGAGGAACTAATGAGGAACTAATGAGGAACTACTGAGGAAGTCACTAGTAATTACGCAAAAAGTGCGCACCGTATTGTAAAGCGCGATGAGGAACTAATGAGGAACTCCGTAAGGAACTAATGAGGAAGTCGCTAGTAACTACTATAGTAACTACGCAAAAAGTGCGAACCGTATTGTAAAGTCTTACCACTTAGTTTATGTGAAGATAGGACACAGGTCCTTTATGAATGCAACTACTCCTTCCCTATGTTCACTCTTGGGAATGTTAGCTATACATTTTCAGACTCGCATTGCTCCTTTTCTGAATTTTCTGATCATTACATGATGAATCTGAAATATATGCGAGATGTTTAGTGGCACAAGATTATTTCCTGTAATTCATTTTGGTATTTCAAGAACATATTCCTTTGGCATCAAATATTTTGTATGACTGTCGCCCAAAGCTGAATGTAGATTTAGTTGGTTATAATTTCTATTGTTTATATTTTTGTGATGATGCAATGGGGTTTTAGTTGTCTGCCCATTTTGCCTATGAATCTTGGTACATAGGATAAGAAATGAGTGGGTGAGATGTTGTGGTCTTAAGTGTTTCCTGCAAAATCCAAACTACAGTAGTTGGGGCTTTTTTTGTCACTCACTCTATTTTATTTTCTATTACAAAATATAGTTACATCAGACCCTGTGTAGTGGTGAATGTCTTGATTGTTGCACCCCTTATGTAAGGCTCATTTTGGTCTTCAATTTAGATCCTCTTATATCATTTTACTGGTCATCTTATCTATCCAGCTGTCTTAGCTCAAAGGGCTTTGCCCTATCTTGATTGAGCTTAAGTGTCCTCTTTCTTACATATGCCGTGTCTAATGCTTAGCTGCTCTGTCTCTTAGGTGAGTATTGGCAAGCAGGTGAATGAGATGAGCTGGGAGCCCCTATGAAAACTTGAGGTGAGTGTTACATATAAAACAGCTGTTGTTTACCATGGTGTTGTTCAGAATCTGAATTTCACTCTCTGGATAACTGATGCATAACTGATTGCTGTGTTTTACATAAGGTCCCCAGTGCTTATTTGAAGTTGTCTCCACGTGGATGATCTAATGGCAGACCAAAGAATGGACATTTCGTCTACGATAAATGAGTTCATGTCCCCCGGATCCACCAACCTCATCAGCAGCTCCATCAGCACACCTAGCATGGACTACACTCGCAAAAGGAAAGGCAGCTCCACTGTATACGAGTAAGTCAGATGGCAGTGTGTAGTCACTGTCCTACTGTGCCTGCTACCTACATGTTGTTAAAATTTATTATATAACAATCTTGGGCGGAATTTGAAATAAAGATCAATTTTGTACTAACATAACTGAGCCTTCTCAAAGGGATAGCATGGGCACAGACAAGGAGGAAGACACTGCAAGGTAATTGGTCTAAACTATATCTGTTAGACTGGAATACTTGATACACTCTGTTTTATTCATTTCAGTGAAACATTGATTGATCATTGATAAAACAAATTGACTTTATTAAAGGTGGCAGTTAAAGACAACCCTCTTTGTTAGATCTAACTTTGCTATGCTTCATGAATCCCATCTTATTTCTACAGGGATTGTGGTGACCAGCAAGACCGCATAAAGAATGGCAGGTAACCACTGATGCTCTTCACATGCTAAAATGAATGTAGACCTCTGTATTATGCCAAGTTAGTATGAACAATCTCTTTACTATTTGTGTTACAGGGAGGCTCACAGTCAGATCGAGAAGAGGCGTAGGGATAAGATGAACAACTTCATAGAGGAGCTGGCATCATTAGTGCCTACATGCAATGCTATGTCACGCAAACTCGACAAACTCACAGTGCTACGTATGGCGGTCCAACACATGAAGACGTTACGAGGTGAGCGAATAAAGAATTTTACTGTTACTGATTGATAAGATGATTCATATAAAAGAGGTGTTTGATGGTTTATTTTCTCTGAAAATCAGGTGCTGCTAACCCTTACACAGAAGCCAACTACAAACCTGCATTCCTATCAGTTGATGAATTAAAGCACTTAATACTGAGGGTAGGTCCACTGGGGAGTTATCGTTGTTTATCAAAATGAAGACACACATTTTTCACCACAGCAATCAGCAAAGTGCACAATTACCCAGTTTTCTAACTATACCAACTAACAGTCTTTCTAGTGGACCTGCTAGTAGTGAATACTGAATCTGTGCTTCACATGCTGTCAGACATTAAGTGTCAGCACTCTTCAAATCCTCATCATTCATCTTGTTTCACTCGTATGGCTTTCTCTCGTTTCTGTTTACATGTATAATTTTATTACAGTTGCCCATTAACCCCTTTTGGGAGTAATATAAACTGCAGTGGTGTTTGATCTTGAGAACTGACTACATACTGTAAAGACACTGTAAACCAGAAACGCTTTGTAGAAATTAAGAAGAGGGATAAAGAGAAATTGGAAGTGGGTAACGATGTGCTGTACAATGATGATAACAAAGGTTGCTCTGTTGTGTCTGCTACATGGGATAAAAATAGTTTGAAACAAAATCACTGTAAAATATTTCTACCCTCACCTCTATATTTGTAAAAAAACAACAACAACAACAACACATTTGTTTGCTAGACACCATACTCACTTTGGTTCCAACCTTGTGATTGTGCTTCAGTTTGACCTTTCTACAAGTATGTCCAGATTCTCTTAAGAGTGCATTTTGAGGACAATTTGCACATTTTTGTATTTTTCACTAGGAACTGTATGTACATCTAGCTGTGGTGCCAATGAGCCCTTGAAAAGAACACTACACAAGCAGATAGTTCACTTCATCACCCACTGCAAGTGCAAATTGCGTGCTTCAGCTTTAAGACTAATCCACCAAGGCTAAAACACCTTTTGATTTATTTGGAGCGTTCTGAATGGCTGCTTCCAAATGATCTTATATGGCCTGCAATAATGGACTCACCTACAAATAATCTGTGTGGGCAACATAATATTAATGTAAAATGTACATATGCATGACAATGACGCCACTTGTTGCGTAAAGTTAGTGGATAGCATGACATTCTGATGTAGTCAGTTAGGTGATAAACCACACAAACCTTTAGTGAATCTGGGCCTCAATCTCTCCTTTTCTCTTTCTCCCCCTCTCCCTCTATTCTCCTCAGGCAGCTGATGGCTTCCTGTTTGTTGTTGGCTGCGATCGAGGGAAGATACTGTTTGTTTCCGAGTCGGTCTACAAGATCCTAAGCTATAGTCAAGTATGTGCCCTTCAGTATATTGTTTTTGTTAGGAAAATGGAAACATGGTTCTGTTCTTTACCTCAGTGTGATGCATTTATCACTAATAAAATACATATTCCCACTGAATGGCATATCGTGTACACTACATTGTATAATATGTAATGAAGACTCATCTTTTACTTTCATCCCCTACTCCTGCCTACTCTCTACAGAATGACCTGATTGGCCAGAGTCTGTTTGATTACCTGCATCCTAAAGATATTGCCAAAGTCAAGGAGCAGCTGTCCTCGTCAGACACCTCACCACGAGAAAGACTCATCGATGCCAAAAGTAACTCATCCGTAGACTCCAGAGTCCAATCTATTCCATGGCCGTGTGCAGTGTGTACTTGTGCTCCAGCTCACTTGTCTCTGTGTGAGGCTGTGAGCATGCAGGCTTATTGTTGGCCAAAAGAATGTCTAAAACTTACAAACCCTGAATAATACATTTCACAATTTGAATCAGTCCACCTCAATCCACCTTAAGTTTGCCAGTGATAGTACTGTCGTTTCTCTGTTCTCGCAGCAGGTCTCCCAGTGAAGACAGACATCCCCCCAGGTCCTTCGAGGCTCTGTTCCGGGGCCAGACGCTCGTTCTTCTGCAGGATGAAGTGCAACCAATCCCCTGTAAAAGTGGAAGACAAGGACTTTTCCTCCCCCTGCTCCAAAAAGAAAGGTACCCCCTCTTTCTTCATCTGCTTCCAGCTTCCTGTGGACCAGGTTATTGTGTTATGCTGCTTCACCAGAGGATCATGTCACCAATAAAATGGACATCAATGTTCTATTATTTTGCGCTGCATTTTAACAACATTTGTCCTTTAAACGCAGCGGACCGTAAGAGCTTCTGCACCATTTACAGCACTGGCTACCTAAAAAGTTGGCCTCCCACTAAGATGGGTCTGGATGAAGATAATGAGCCTGATAATGAGGGATGTAACTTAAGCTGTCTGGTGGCTATCGGTCAGTTGCATCCCCACATTGCTCAACCAGTAAACAACGACATCCGGGTCACGCCCACAGAGTACGTTTCACGCCATGCTATCGATGGGAAGTTTGTCTTTGTAGATCAAAGGTGAGAGTCTTTACCACAGTAATCAGATATGATTGATACATAAGCACATATTTCCTGATGAAAGCGGTCCTTTAATACCATAGTAGCAAAGAAAAACACCACCCAATCTCACCACCCATACCACCCAATCTTATACGGGCTGCTGAAGTGCCATTTGACCCTAAAGGCTGCTGCTTTGGCTATAGGGGCCGTCAGCAATCTGGTGCTGTATTGACAACTCGCTGCATTTTTTTCAACATCCACACTGACAACTTTTCCAACTGGATGTGAAATTGATGCACAGAAGGCAGACAGAGTTCAGACTATGCAAACTACTGCAAGTACCGTACCGCCTGCCCCCAGATAAAACAATAGAAGGGCCTCAACATGTCACTGTGAAAAAGGATACTGTTTATGATTATGATTGTTCTGCTAAATGGTGTGATATGATTATAGATATTTTGGTTACAATTCAAAAAGAGTGATCACGGTCAAGTTGCAGATAGTAATGCTTACATTAAAATGTATTTTTTGATGCAACAACATTTCCATATGACTAATCTCCATTATTGACAGGGATTGTATTACATTATGAAAATAATAAATGAAAAGCAAAGAAAGAAATGAAAAACTAATGTGTTCCTTTCATTTTAGGGCTACAGCCATTTTGGGTTATCTACCCCAAGAGTTGCTTGGAACTTCGTTTTATGAATATTTTCATCAAGACAATATTAGTCATTTAGCAGAATACCACAGGCAAGGTACGTATCTCACAGCAAGGACAGCACAACATCTGATTAATATCAATTACACAGCATGATGGAAGACAGTGTAGCCCCTGATGCGTCACAGAAAGGCTAAAAGTACTGTACAGATGGGTCCTCTGCTGTCTATTTTCAGTGCTGCAGACGAGAGAGAAGATCAATACAAACTCCTACAAGTTTAAAATCAAAGACGGCTCATTCATCATGCTGAGAAGCCGCTGGTTCAGCTTCATGAACCCTCGGACCAAAGAGGTGGAGTACATCGTCTCTACCAATACTGTAGTCTTGTAAGTACACCACCACTCTCAATAAATGTCATGTAGCATTGCCGTTGTTCTTTCTTCTATGATGATATTTTCAGTAGTATGTTACTTACTATATGAAGAAAATTGATGTACAGGGTTAATTTTATTTCAAATGATCTGTACGTTTATAGATGTAGCCATTGTAGAAATCCCTTTTTACAGTTCAGAAGCTTTTATCAGCCAATAGAGGTCACAAGGAGAGACAGGTTTTGTGTTATACCAATAACAATCAAGGAAAATTGCCTACAGTGGCGGCTGGATTACCATTGTTGCAGGATAGATGCAGGATGGAGGACTTCTACAATGAGCACTGTTAGAGCCATTTCTAGCAATTTCCTATTTTCAATTATTTCAATGTATATAGTTTGGCAGCACCTAGTGGTAGCTTCTGATGCCAAACTAAGTGCACAGCTGCACCTGACCTCACATGTCAGGAAGGTGTGCTGAAATTAGGCCACGGTGGAAGACGCCACGAAGGTACAGTCTTCAACCGCTGTGTGTTTGGGTTATTTTGTTTGGTTTAATCTTAGTTTTGTTTGGTGAATTTGTTTGTTCCCCACTGGTTTTGATTTATTTGAAAAGGCCTGTTTATTTTGGGTTTTGACTTTGCTTATGACACGACAGTCAGCCAAAACAGTTTATAGCCCAACCAACAACTCTCAGTACCCATTCAAACTCCCGGACCACCCAAACCATCGTGGATCATCAAGTTGTGAGTAAGTAACAGAAAATACAGCGCGTTGATCATCTGTTCCCATAGCGTAGAAGCCGCAATAAGTACTACTGTATGGCCACTGTATACATCTATTCAAGGAACGTTACTAAAGAAAAGATTGAGCTGTGAAATGATGAACAATCATTTATTTATTTATTTTTTCATGACAAAACAGTTCTGTTGCTGACGGAATTGGTAACGGCTATCATCAGCTCGTCGCCTCCCCCCAGAGCATGGACAGTGTACTCATACCAGGTGATGGTAAGACAGCCTTTTCTTATGGCTATCTATGTTAGATCTCAACCACCATAACAGAACAATAGATACCTATGTATCTGATCTGTTACAGGTGCAGGGAAGCAGACCCTCCAAACAGTACCTGGAATCCCTGGCCGTACGAGGGCAGGAGCTGGAAAGATCGGCCGAATGATTGCAGAGGAAGTGATGGAAATCCAGAGGTAAGAACATCCACCTCTCCCAACTAATACTGAGAATATTAATGATAATGAAGCAGGTATCAATAGTGGTTACTGTAGCCATGTTACATTACGGCTAAGTATTGGACATTGATACTATTTGGCAACACACTGGTGTTTTGTCTCCCTTTACTTAGATGTGAAAGGACATTGAGGTTGAAATGCAGACTGCTTTAATTTGTGGGTACAAACGGCTTGACAGCACATGAGATGATATTTCCAAAAGACATATTTGCAGACTTCCAGAAGACAGTGAGACAGTTAAATACAGTTAATTACAGTGATTACTCATTTAGAACTAAATATAATATGACAAAAGCCAACAAACGTCATGTCTACCCTTAAAGCATTTTTTTTATTAGGTACATTAGGTTATATTTCAGATTGGAAAATGACCTATACATGTAACTATTGTTTGAGTAATTTGCTAATAGGAGCAAAATTGAGCACCTAATTTATTTATGTAGAGATAACATCAGAAGATGTCCATGGTGCCAATCATGAATATTAGTAATTTGACATTACCATACTATTCTTCAATTTCCATGTTCATAACTGGACTTGGCTAAACAGGGGCACTCTGAATTGTGGAGCCCTTGATAACGTGACAAACTCAAACTTCTCCCATCCGCTGCAGCCAGTGTGCCATTCTCAGTCCTGAGCGCACCGGATCAAAGTTATTCAAATAAACCCTCCAAGTTGTGGGAATGGCAACAATTTAAAAAATATTCAAATAATTAAAAACTATTGCTTGTAGGACTGTGTGACTTTGTTCTGATTTGACTCTTGCAGGATTAGAGGCTCCTCTCCATCGAGCTGTGGCTGTAGCCCACACATCACCAGCACTCCACCTCAGACACAACTTCACTAGGAGGAAAGAAGGTAACAGCTCCTTCTAGCACTTCACAGCAAAACCTCAAATAGAAATGCCTTACATTCATACAATTCCCTCTTTTTTGAGCCTGAGCACCTGAACTCATCACAACCCTACTCACATCACAGATCCAAAACAGCGGACCTCCAGACATTTCCTCAGGAGGAATATCAGGACCTGACTCCATAGGCTATGCTTACTCCAACAATTGTATTTTAAGTGTGTATAATTTTGTTAGTTTTCATTATTTCATTTAAAGACTTTATCCTGACATAAGTACCTTTGTTTTTTATTGATTTAGCAGACCTAGCCACAGGATAACACTTAGCTTTTTCATTATGTCTCTGCACAGGTGATAATTCCCACATTGGTATAGACATCATGGATGAGCCCAGTTCCAGCAGTGATGAGGCAGCCATGGCTGTGATAATGAGTTTGCTAGAAGCTGATGCAGGTCTAGGAGGCCCAGTGGACTTCAGTGACCTGCCCTGGCCCCTGTGAAACTGGTCATGTAACTGGGTATACTGGAATCAAGTCGGGGTCATGCAGTATCCACATATTTCACTGTACGATTGTGACCTCCATAAGCGTCTTACTCCATTAAATTGTCTTTTGTTGACCTTACAGTAAGGTCAAGCAAAGGCAGGACAGGATGTTGTGTGCAGTATTATGGTTAAATGCCACATAACATAAAGGTTTTCTGTCTGTTCACCCACACTGGGATTGAATTTAGCTCTTTTGTAGACATTTGGTGTCTTAACACTACAAATTAGAGCTACTGTGCTCAGTATGTTTTCCAGCTGTGTAAGAATACCTATCTGACAGTGTTATTCACTGACATTTTTAATAAAATCCTGTATCTTGTCCTTTGACTCCATTGTCGTATAATGGAGAACCTCATTAAAGATTGAATAACTGGTAACAGGCTTTATATTGGTGATCAAACATACAAAGAATACCATGGTCTTAATGTCTTTATTTTATGATTTCAACTTTTTAAACAATGATTTCAAGCTTTGCACAAAAAGATTCTGACCACAACAGCCTGTGTTCTGCTGAATATCTCGGCTATGGGAAGAGCATGACATCACGTATCAGACCCAGCCGATGACTACCTACCTGATTACTAGAATCAAAAGACATGATGGGAGTTCAATTGGAAATCATGACACTGAGTGGTGATAGCAATAGATGGCCAGAAAGTCATGTTTTCTCCATGGACATGTACTGTTCCCTAAATGCACATTCACTAGTTAGGCCTCTGAAAATCAAGTAAAAATTCTCACTAAGTGAAATAAAACCAGGCAGTAACACCAAATAGAGTGCACAGCCCAAACTCATCAAAATACGGTAGAATAACCATTGTAAATAACAATGTTAATTGTTTAACAGAAAAATAAATTCCTTTGGTCAAGTAAAAAAAAGAAGAAAATAAGAGAACTCTGCTTTTCGCCAGTCTTATGTTCCTCTTGTATTCTTAAAAAAAAGAAAAATAGTCGACCAGGTTCGTGAGGCTCTAAGGCTGCAAAGGAGGTGTCAAGGCAATATGGTTATGGTGCCCCTGGCTCTCCATACTGCAGCATGCTGGGAATAAGGACTAGAGGGGAAAGAAGAGGGGCAGAGGCATTGAAAGAGGACGAGTCTGTCCTCAGAGAGCAGGTGAGGGTGCATCAGGGTCAGGCTCGTTGTTATAGTTGCTGTAGTGATTCCCACTGGGTGGGTGGTTGGGCAGGATGTCCAGTTCGTCCACTTGGGGCCCAGGGTGCATCACCACCAGCTGGTCCTGGGGAATGTCTGCTGCTGCCGCTGCCAGGTTAGTGATGGACTTGGACTTGACACACTGGAAGTCCACGTGGCGGCTCTTACCCTCTTCCTTTTCCCAGGACATACGGATGAAGGGCCTCTGGACATAGTTGTAAATGACTTCTGGACGACCTCCTGGACGTTTTTTGACTTTCTCTTTATACGTAGGGTAGCCTGCACAAGGCACAGTGAAGAAAATCCATTAGCCCACTTTAAAGTTAACAGATTTTGCTGATCAATAATACCAAAAACATCCCAATCATAGGATGAGAGCCTATCACCCAATGGGCGAAGCACTCAGTGCACTAGTGACATTTCAGTGCTTAGAGAAGAAGTGTCTGTTGTTCCATTTCTGCCATGAACAGTTTACTCTATGAATAATTTCAGAAATGGTGCAACCACAAAAAAAGTTCAGAAATATGCAATGTATGGATGCCTAACTTTCTCCATTAAAAGTAATGTTTATTTAACTGGAGCATATTAAAAACATGACATTCGGGCATCCTGGTGGCTCAGTTGGCTAAAGTACATGAGGGAAGCATCACATCCTGGGCTCAAATTCACTCAGACATTGACTGTGATTATCACATAAAGGCAAGAATATTTACTTTCAACACCTTACCAAAAATAAACAAGCCCCTCTCAAATGTTCCAAAGAGAAGACCTAAGGTCTCAAGTAGGTCCTCAGTCAAGGGAAAGATCTGTTTGTTGATCACCACCTAAAACCTTTAGGTATCAAATACTCCTACCTGAAAGACACTGGTGACTTCCTGAAACCTGATGGTCTTGATAATGTGAGAGAGCAGTGCCTCCTGGTCTCCTTTGACGAGAACTATATACAGTTATAGACAGTCATGCCCCATGATACTGGTATACACACACTATGCTCACCTTTTAGACCCTATGGAATCTCCAGACACCCCATCATCATTTTAGCCTCCCTGATGAAACTATTCCTTACCCAGAAACAACTTTGAATTCAATGGGAAATACGGTCTTCAAAGGAAGGGTACCGCAATGGGGACAAAAATGGCACCCAACTTTACAAATGTACATTTTGGCTACATTGTTTTTCTTCCTGGGTGCTTGAACTAACCCATTCTTTGACAATATTATCTTATGGAAGAGATACTAATGCTGCTTTCCTGCTATTGAAAAGTGATACAACTGTTTCATGATTATTTTAAATCTATTACAGGATACTTTTGCCCCAAAAGACCTCGACCTCAAAAAGGATTATTCAATGCATTCTTGACTGATGCATCTTTTAGTTTGTATTTGACTCCTCTCATTTCTGTTCCAGACACCTTTAGTGATATTTAGGTCAGATTGCCCTTTGACAGGCCTACTTATGGATCTATTGCAACTTTGCTTTTATGTCATGTTTTAATATGCTCTAGTTAAATAAGCATTACTTTTAGGTGCTGTTATTATTTGCGGTAAATCACAAAATTCCCGAAGTCCTGCAGTGGTGCTTCAATCACCACCTCAAACCATAATTTGTTATAGTGAAAGCTAATGTCTCATCGTAAGTAACACACAGCACATAGCTGTGACAGAACCTTTATTTTAATGAAAATTCTATCAAGAGATTAAAAGCTTGGATGTTTTATGATTCAACATCGCAACTTACCTTCAATGCCCAATCTTATTTTCTTCAATCCTCTATCCTTTAAAACTGATTTGGCAACATCTCGATTCTCGATATACTTGAAAAATCTGTACAGTTTTGTGCTGTATATGACTGCAAAAAGAAAATCAAACATAGAAACAATCAATGTTCATTATCACCTATTTGTGTTTTGTATATCAAACTGGACTACGCTATAATCAATGTGTATGCTCACTCTGTGAGTACTCCTCTCCCATTTGTGGTGGATATTCTTCGTCCCAGTCCACCACATCATCATCAGTAAGTACTACAATGTGACATTCCCTCTCTCCGCTGTGGGCACTGGCCACCATCAGAGGCAAAACCATCTCCTCCAGGTAAAACTCAAATTGCCGCCGTGCTCCATCATTCGACAACTCGTGCATCAGGGCACCTGAGAACAGAAGTGATGAGACTGTCAGTTAGGGTGCAACTGTACTGCTCTAAAGTTGCTGACAGGAAGCACATGCATTTTCCTGTCAATATGGTCCTTAGTCAGTCAATATGGGATTACTATAAACTGACAACTTTTAATGTCTATTTGGCAGTGGATTCCAAACACCTGTTTAATGGCAACTCTGTTAATTGCCAAGATTATTGTGTAGTGTCAAAAATGTAATATAAATTGTGCTGCCATCATTGGTGGCTTTAGATACCTGTACAGGCTTTTCAAATGTGGAAGTGCACATTACACCAAATATCTAGCCTTGCTTGCCTTAGCAAAGCTCTTTGGTCCTGATTATTATTCATGCCACTCAGCCCATCCTCCGAGGTACTTATCTTTATGGGAGAAACCGTGGGGTCATGAGGGAAAAAGTTTGATGCTACCCTGGATACCTCAAATGAAAGGGTGATTTATGAAACCTGTAATACCACAGTTATGAGCTCAAACTAAATCCAGAATGAGAGCTGATATAAAGGAGCTGATTTTAAGAGGGACAATTACCAAACTACCATGACTAAAATCCCCAGGGTGTGGCATCTTTCTGAGAAATTTTAATTATTGAATTGCAAAGAGAAAATGGCATACAGATTGAGTGGTTTGGATATTGTGCATGTTCAAATGCAATGTTAATTTGATTAATTGTGTCCCTACTTTGTATATGTCATTTGCACCATTGTTTTGGCAGTAACCTGCATGTTCGAGTTACTTCTGTGTATATAACACACAACGCACAATAAAACCCCTCTTGTAGGGTCCTGGGTAAAAAGGTTTGGAAACCTATATTTGCTAAGCAAGTTCTTGTGCTTCATTAGTTACTAAATGTACTTATGTTGCATCACAACAGGTTTTATTCCCCACCCAAGATTTTTTCGGGACAGGTAAACCCATATAAAAAAGTGAAAGCAAAATAGAAGCCATCTGCTTTTCTCTCATTCATACTGTTTGAAACTTCGTCACCCATGACAGATTACCCTTAACAGTTACACTGCCCCAGAGGGGATACTCACTAAGGTCTCTGCACTTGATGGTGCTGTAGTCGAAGGAGATGCACAGATAGTCACATGCTTCCCGCAACTCGGGGATGGAGATTCCATCAGGGCAACGGATAATCCCAGATTTGTAGTAATCCTGCCAATTAGATGGAAAACACAAAATAACACTTTATGCGCCAATATTGTCATGGTTGTTGAAAAAAAATGAAGGTGGAGCCTTAAAAACAAGTGGTACGCCTCTTTCTGCAGTCTGAGTGAGACTTGATTGTCAACTGTTTTTAGTGTAATAAATTCCAGCTACCATTTTCACCTCAGCAGTGCAAACACAATGCACACTGATAAACTATGTGTTGATTTCACGAGGCAAGAAATATAAGCTTTGAGAAAAATCTATTATAATTATAATCATGGTTACAGTGAGCCGCTGTCAGCTGCAGCTGATATGAAAAGGTTAAGATTGTTTACAAACATTTTAATCTAGTGTGTCTAAATGAAGTATGAATTTTTAAAAAGCATTTTAGATAAAATGGTTGACGAGATATAATGTTGGGCTTTTTAACCCAGAGGGACTGACCAGAATGGCTCGGAAAACTGTGGAGCTGATGCCCTCGGCCACCTCATACTCCCCCTTCTCATTGGGCCGAGTGAAATTATGCTCCCTTCCTGATCCAAACATTCTGAAAGAAGAGGCTTATTATTCAACAAATCATAGAAAATGTGCATACTACATTGACAAATGTATACTAACTACTGTTAGTGCTGCTAGTAGAATATTTGAGCAATTCTGGCTACATTGCGTGAAGACAAAAATGAATGATCTTCAATGTGTGCTATACCTGCCCAGCATGGTATTGGGTTGTGCCGTGAAGATGGAAGGGTCTACTACAAAGCGTGTGTTGTCAACAATCAGAGTGACCCTCTCTGAGGTCCTAATGCTTCGGGTTCCAACACTGGCACTCCCTCCTCCATCCTTGGGATTCTCATAGACAAAAAACATTTCTCCAACTCCCAGGCTTTTGAAGGTGCCTTCTGTACTGGACAGACTGCTGTTGCGACTGCTGACCACCCCACTGCTGCTGGAGCCACTGGGAGAGACTCTCTGGGGCCGTGGGCTGCTGGGCCTCGACGATGGGCCAACATCCCGTTCACGGTCTACACAAAGACAGGCAGAACAATGGATCATGGAGGGTGGTTCTCTCTACCAACCTGGGACACAGATTACAGAGCACACGTCCCTTCGGAAATAATTTATTATTGCATTATCAATAAAATAATTTATGCAACATGAATGGCAGTTACCTGATTGGACCCATGATCATATTAGATTATTCTTGCTCTGGATATAGAAGCTTTTGAACTTGCATTAGAAATCTCCTAGCAAGCAGAGCTGATGCCATCTTTGACATCCATTGGAGAATTGGTTATTCACTAGAGCTGTGGACCTCCAAAATGACACCCATATAAGCACTCTATTCTTTCAGTACATACTCACCACTGTTCTGTTGGCGGGTGGGTGAAGTGACGTTGCGAATGCAGGGGGTGAGCTGCCCTTCTCTCTCATGTGAGGAGTCCCGGGAGCGATCGCTGGACCGGCGACGGTCACGTGAGAGGTCACAACCCCCGCTGGCACCATGCAGACTCATTTTCCTCGGGTCTGCCTCCACTCGAGATACACGGGCCTGAGTGCTGAGAAGAGTAGGGCATACTTTACATTCCTCCAACATTCCTCTGTGTCTCAATGCCCCAAATAACATTCTATTTTTTGTTTCAGAAATGTATACTTGTTGTAACTTGAAACGTGAAAACATCTTGACAGACAGACAGGTACAGCCAATCTTGGTAGACAGACTCTGCAACTTTTGATAAACAAAACTCAAGGCATGATGAAAACACATCTTCAAGTATGTCGGATAGAATTACCTGATACATTTTACATATAGTACTATAGCAGTATTAGAGTACTATACTATATACTATTCTCAAGCAGGGTGAAAAAAGGATTGCAAAAGCAGTCAAGAAACAGTGAGCTACAAAACTCATCAAAAACACTAATTAAGACAGAAAATCAATTGTTAATGAGTTGTTCAATAATTTCATAAAGTAAGGGGGGAAAAGATGACAGATGATGGGCAGCAACTGCAATGCAATAATGTAGGCAGTATGATTGTATTTGGAGGACAGATAGAAACACAGGGCAAAAAGATGGCATTATTATGGATATTAATGAAATGTTGGAACTGTTTCTAGACATGTTGCTCATACAAAGCCATGTTCACTGATGTGGCGCTAAAAGAATAATAATAAAAAGCAAAATTAAGCCTTATGTGGCTGTGGACATTTCAGAATTGGCAATGCAGAGTCTGTCCACCAGAGAGCTCTATCAACAAGCCTACTAGGGTCTCAGGCCTGTCGGTACAGACCAAGTTGCTTGCCAGTTTATACAATACAAGGCTAAAAAGTACACAAAAATATTAGCTCTAGCTAAAGTAGCTTTACAATAAGATCACCAGGCTAAATTTTAGGTGTGTTTTATGGAAACTGTGCTGAGGCAGATGGCATTGCAGAGCAGTGTTCTGTTAAACTATGATTATGTCTTCGGCCAGAGTTGGTGTTGTGGTTAAAAAAATTTAAAAACTGCCCATGAGAGCGCATGTACCCCCGCTGGCCTGGGTAAAAGTTCCAAAAATCTGATCATTTGGAAACAAACATCTTGCAAATCATATTTCTAGCTTGCTGCTTTACACAAAACTAGGCTATTATGTTTATATCAGGTTAGTGGCTGAATTAAATATATTTTATTTTTGAACAAGCTGTCTTACTGCCTTTTCATAAGATACGGGGGTTTTTTGTTTCAAAATGTTAAATCCACCCCCCCCCCACCTAACTCAGATTTGGTGTTT
>CABFOP010013103.1:8428-19636 GCA_900683385.1 Anoplogaster cornuta
ACCATCTCATTAATTTTGATGTGAAAGCCAACACTGATTCTTCGACAAAATGAAGCTTTACCCTCATGTTGTCTTTCAGTTCTTGATGTGATCCTATAGGACAGGGGCCACCAATCTTATCCAGAAAGGGCTGTGCAGTGGGTGCAGGCTTTTGTTCCAACCAGGTAGTAGCACACCTGATTCTACTAACCAACCAGTAGATTCTTAGCTAAGGACCTTGATTAGTAGAACCAGGTGTGCTACTACCTGGTTGGAACAAAAGCCTGCACCCACTGTGGCACTTTCTGGATAAGATTGGTGACCCCTGCTATAGGGGGCACTGTGTCTATGAACAGTCTATCTCCACTGTAATGATAATCCTCTGTTATCTTGTTGGCCATTCTCATAGCGTTGTTCATATAGTGGATTTGCTTATAATACCAAGCAAATTAATGTAACTCTACAGAAATATGGCAGTCAAAATTGCAATTTCAGTAAGTGAGGACTCTATTTCACCATTTCTATTATGAAAGAGACACCCATTAGGGAAATTACTGGAATAAAATTGCTTCTACTTATTGGATCAAGACTCTTATGTGTCTGGGTGAAGTAAGTCATACACTGATGTTAGGAGATTCTCTGCAATACTCATGTACATTCATTCATGAAACATTTTATTTGAGAAAAGAGAGATTGACTCATTCAAGGGCAACTCTGATACAATTATTAGATGTTTGGTGATAATTGAATCAAATTTCCGTCTCAGAATTAGGTTTGAGATTAACAATGTGCATATTAGGGATGTTAATGATTAATTAGATGACACTTCCAACCCATGGAGCTCTCCATCCTCGACGCCAAACCCAACTACCTAAGCACCTAGAGGACTATGAAGTTGGCTATGGGCATATCGGTACAAATACAGAATGCACACACGGCCTTAATGATTGCCAGCAAGAAGAGCATGAAAGAGATGATGAGTATTCTGAGCACCCTCAGCACAGTCAGAATCTTGCCAGCAATAGTGGAACCCAACCACTTTCTCCATCTGCCACCAGAGGGCAGGACGCCATTCCAGAACTTGGCCAAGCTGACATAATTAAACAGCTCCTTGAAACAATGAAAATGGTAAAGCAGCAAGTAGAGATGTTGCACCATCTCATGGAGCGACACCCACCTTCTAGTTCAGAAAGCAGCGATTCCCCCTTCAACAGTCCCCGAAATGTAACGCCCCCACAACTACTAAACATTGACCCTGGTGGACACAATCCGATTCCGGTCGGGTCACTCTCATCCCCACCAGCTATCCGCCATGAACCTGCAGCAGCTTTGCCCATAAACCCCCAAGGGGAAAATGTAGCATTAGAGCCCACGCAGATTGCTCCCTTCCCGCTTTACCCATGAGATCACCCTCCTCCTCCAGCCCATTCCCAAGCGGCCTCCTCACATCATCCGGCCCTTCATCAGCCGGTGCCTTCTCGTCCTCTGGCCTCCCATTCCTCCATGCCTTCGCATCTCCCACTCCCCCATAAACAGCCAGCCCTGTATAATCCATATCCTTCCTGTCCTTCGATGCAATCTCATCCTTCAGCATCTTATCGGCCTGCATCCTCCCATCCCTCCCTTAGCTTTCAGCCCCTCCCCCCTCTCCTCCAGAGGAGCTCCAGCACCCTAGTGGTCAATCCAGGCATTACAGGCCAGTCGAAGCTCCTAAATTTCCCGACTTTACTAGAGAGGATGAGGTACAATACAGGATGTTGCGAATGGCACTGACCAAACTTCTTGATCCAGACGAAACTGAAGAATTCAAGTTTCACATTCTTCTTGACCATCTTAAGGTAGACCAGGCCAGACGCCTGGCGTTAGCCTATTCATATGCCCATCAGCCATTCACAGAAGCCTTAAGGGCCCTAGATGAACGTTATGGCCAACCACGCCAGTTGGCACTCAATCCCAAACGTGTCCTCAATCCCAAACATCCGGTGTCAAAGCTGCTCATTCAGGAGTATGATGAAAGGTTGAAACACCCCGGTCCTGATAGAGTATTCGCTGAGCTCCGTAGGCGGTTCTGGATTTTGAGAGGGAGAGAGGCAATACAGAAGTACCAATGTGGCTGTGTTCAATGCCAACTGTGGCGTGCAAAGCCAGTTGTTCCCAGGATGGCAGACCTTCCAGTAGCTCATCTCCTGCTGCACCAGCCCACCTTTTATTCAAAGGAATGGACTGTTTCGGGTCGTATCATGTAAAGATTGGACGTCAGACTGAGAAGCGATGGGGCATTATATTTAAGTGCCTGACAACTCGCTGTGTGCACCTGGTTCTGCTTTGCAGTATTGACACGGATTCCTTCCTCATGGCCCTCCGCGGTTTCACTGCCCGTAGGGGCACCCCCTTTAAGGATGGTCATGTCAGGACGGCTGAGTTGACCGTAGGGGACAGGTCCTATGTCCGCCCGGTTTCCCGGCTGATCAAGCTTCCTGCCATTCCCGATGACCCCCCAAATGACACTTCCTAGTATGACTCTTAGGAGTGCAAATCCCTACAGGATTTGGGGGCGGTCACACTAGGCAGCAACCCTCCTCCCACTTTCATGACATGGATCCACCCCTCTCACCTGGACTCAATCATTCAAAATCAAGGCCTGATGTCTATATATCCCTCTCAGTTCCTTTGTTTTGGTTAGCAGCAATAACACTACCTCTGCAGACCCACTGTCCTTGGCTCAGATACAAACCCTATGGTTGTGCATCTTGAAGTGAGTCGAAACTTCCTTTATGCTGCATGTTGCTGCAGGTTGAATGGTTATTTGTAGATTGTGTGATTTAATGCTTGACCAGTAGCAGTATTGGTAAATGCTGTAATCCTCACCACCTGTTTCCCAGAGACTACAGATGATATTATGTGTAAGTGCGCAGTGCACATGTTTATTAATTGTAGTGCCTGAGGGAAGCAGAATCTCTATAACCAATTGTGACTTACACTGTTAAATGTTGTATGTTATGTTAACTCAATATTTCTTTGTGTGGTATTCATTTCTTTCAGTGGTAGGCCTACCCGCTCCCCTTCCCACTCCTTGGTTGAGTACTATTGTTTGATAGGTACCTAATTGTTTAATTGTATTGTAACTCTTGCCCATTTGTTTATTATTGTAGAAAAAAACACAACCGTGAAGCCCATCATCTCTGCTCTGCTGTGCATGTGCATTACAGTGGCAATAAAATGGCTTAAACGGGACCACCAGTTGTCTCTTACATTCTGACCGATGTGCCATGGTGATGTTCAAACCCCTGTGAACTAACGCTAGCGATATATTCTACACCTACAGTATAAAGAAGCTTCACTATTGCTCAGGGTTATGAGATGCGTCCATATCGGTCCAATAAGATTACATTTCTAGACTATGTTTTTGTGGTAGAAAGGGGACCAACCAAGCTTTAACATGTCATCTTGATTTAATTTTGGTATAATGGCTCATGATCTTGATCTGTGTGTGCTAATGTGTGTGACAAAATGAACAAGCACCAACTCTTCTTTGGTGAGAGGCAGTATTTTCTGTATACAGGCTCTTTTACGAGTCTGGAGTGATTCATGGAATCATTTAGGCATCATTTTCAGGGATACACAGCGTCTTAATGATATTAAAATTAAAGGTTGAAGATTAATTTGCTTGTGTAAAACAAAATATTTGATGGATTACCTGGAAATTGACATGGCAACTATAAATGGTGATTCATGGCAGAGCTCAGATTTCTTTCTGGACATTTAAATTACCAAAACACATGGCTGTCTATTTTAGCTTCCTTCACCCTTTCACAGTGGCTGTAGCAACTGGATACAATTTGGATATATATGCAAATAACACAACAATTAACATCAAATTCAGTATATTCTGATGAATTGCCCCTAGCAAATGAGTAATTGATTAATTGCTGCTCCTTTAATTAAATTGGACCTGAGTAGTTCCCTGGACACCTTTCTCGTCTGCCCCAGTTAAACGGCTGTCCTCCTATTAGAGAGGAACTAATGTGGTGGCAGGCCTTTTCAGTGTTTCCCCTTTAAGACAGTCTTAAGGATGCCAAGTTCCACTAATTACCTTGATTGTATTGTACTTTTAAATTAAGTCATTTAAAATAAATCCTTTTTGAGGCTGGAGGGTGGCAGGAGTCTCCTGAACCATGAAAGCAAGGGCTCGGGGGACACACCATTACTTTTGCATGTTGAAAGGGTTTTTGATTTGCCTCATGGGAGGTTGTCGGTGGTTATTTGCAATGTGTTTTTGCTCGGCTAAGTAAATACACAATCTCTGCAACGTGTTACTTTGTTTATGGGAATGAAGTGGAGATAAATCAATTTCCATAATATCACCAGTGTCAAGATTGCAAAGTCATCTCACTATCAAGTGTGATTTATGAGTTGAGTCACATTTAAGTAATGTCAAGATGTGTTTCTCAATTCTGGTACCAATTTCTGATCATTAATACACGTGGGTTATGGTAGGTAGTGCAATGTGAGAGGTTGTGATTTTAAAGGTAATGTGTACCCAGATAAGACGTAATGGTGACATAACCCATTTGTACTTTTTGGTAATTTCATGACTCACCAACTGACAGCGTTGTGGCTATGTTCCATGGTACTTTTATTGTCTCCACTGCCCATTTCACAGTTACCAACTCACCAGGTTGTAGTCAAGTACGGATTAAGAAAGCAGAGGCCCCTGGGCGCAAACTTTTTGGTGCACTATCTGTTGGAAACACCTGTAGCTTATACAGGATTTACACTGACAGGCTACAGCGTATGATCACAACCTGAAGGACAATATCAACACCTGTAGATATCTTGTGGGGCACGGTGGCGCAGTGCCTCACAGCAAGAAGGTCCTGGGTTCGATTCCCGCCTGGGGCGCTGTTGACTCTGGGGTGCCCAGGTGGGTTATCTCCAGGGCCTTTCTGTGTGGAGTTTGCATGTTCTCCCTGTGCTCTGCAGGGTCTCCTTCCACAGTGGGGACCCCCAATTAAAAACATGTGAAGATCGCTTCTCCTGTCCCGCCCCTGACCAGGATGTGGACGCCAGATCTGGAGGTGTTGGTCCCCGGGTGCCTGTACTGGGCTGCCCTCTGCTCCTGACTGCCCCTGGAGGGGCAGTGAAGAACCAGGATGGGAAAAAGGCCACCCTACCTGCATGCGTGTGTGTTTGGCGGTCTCCACCCCCTGCATGCTGTGTGTGTGACTATAATGTGGACATTAAAGGTGATCTTCTTCTTCTTCTTCTTATCTTCTATCATACAGGATTTACAACAATATCAACCAGCCTACTGTGTGTAGCTCAATGACATACACAAACACATACTTCCCCACCTCCATGCAACAGTTTTATGATTCAGATTCTGTCATCAACACACGGACGGACGGACGCACGCATGCAGACACACCCCTGCCACACACACAAAAAGTGGCTAGAGCCTATTTACTCTTTCTCCCCCGGCTTTCACAGGCAGTGTGATAGCCCCTTTTACACTGCCTGTTAAAGCTGCAGGACTGTCGCAGTTTTATGCCGCCTCACTGTTCTGTACCATCCCGGAATGGTGGGGTCAGACAGTCCCACCAATAAGTCGCCGTTGCAGGTAGTCACAGAGCCAGATCGACGTCTATGTAAAAGGGACATCCTGGCATCGCGGAATGGTGCATTAGATTGTATTCTGAATTCAGAAAAAAAAACTACCTCTGACACGGAAAAATGCAATAGAACAGTCATTCAAGTCGGAAACTCAGGCAGATCCAACTGGTCTGAGTTCGCCGAAATATCACAGGTTCCGGCGGGTCAAAAAGTGATGAGTAGCCTAAGTTACAGAAACATTACGCTGGCTGTGCATTAGTCCAACTTCTCTTCCCCTCTCTCTATCTCCCTCTCTCTCAAGCAAGCAGCTTCATCAATTTGCAGTTGTGTTTTTAGCATTAGCTTAGCCACCAGCCCTCCTTTAATATCCCCCGTCTTTTTTAGATCTCTGTGGCAGTGTCCGCTGTCTGTCTAGAGCCGGAGGTCGCCGATAGAGTTGTCCGGGTTGTTAAATCCAATATCCAAAAGTTCTAGTTGTATGACAAGTATGCAAGACTGTTCCGAGTGAAAAATGCAGATAATCTCTAGTTGTAAACTTTCACACTGCCGCGAATTTTGGACATGACTCGCGTCACCTCTCATTGTAATAATCATGATACAACACAGCCAACAAACCAATCATAATATTTATATTATTTGCAAATAAAGTAACTATTCATTGCTTCATATTTCAACACACATACACACAATTAATTTATTTGAAAAAAACAACTACAACATGATTTTGGAGGCCCCTAGAGGTCGGAGGACCCCGGGCCGTGGCCCAATCGGCCCGGTGGATAATCCAGCCTTGGTTGTAGTATACCTAACATTAGCAGTCAGTCATTAAATTATCATCTGGTGACATATGTTTATTCAGGTTAACTGTAAATAAAATAAATAAATAATAAAACCAATGAGATGGTAAAAGCTGCTTAACATTTTGTATAATCCTGTTGATGATTTACTAACTTCTGTACTGTGGATGAAGATACAGATCAGTAGTAGTAAGTTAGCTAACTGCACTTTTCAGAATAAAATAAATAAGACTTGTGGTCACAGTTTTCAAAACAAAACCCTTACCCACAACAATACATTGTTTTGCAAATAATATGAAGTACAAAAGTGAAAATGAAGAATATATCTGAACAGGAATCTGTAGTACACAAACTGTTCTGCACACATCCTTAATTCTTCTTTTTGTCAAACGTGGCAAATATTAGGCTTTTATTTTGACAAAATGGCTTAAACAGTCTTATTCTGGCTATCTCTGGCTGCTTCGCATCTGCTGACTGTGTACTTGGAGGCAGGTGTTTGTTATGGAAATGTGATAAATTAGTCTAGTTGGGTAAAACCTGGTTGTTTCCGTTACAGTTACAAATATTATGACAATATAATTCCACGACAACTGATTTATGTTGTTTTGATACTATGTACAACCATAAAGGTGTTGGCTATCTATAATAATGCTTTGGCCAGTAGTAAGTCCACATTAGTAGTGTGCTTGCTTTGAATAATGTAATTGGAATACAATACATGAACTGCAGTTGGCCTTGGGATAATGCTTGTGGACTGAAAAATGGTGTGAAAAGGTCTTCTCACTCTCCTTTACTCTGATGCTATTATCATAAATGTGCAATTTTTATTTTTTTCTCAATATGGACAAATAACTGTCCACACTTCCATAAAAATAATAGTAATAATTAAATATACTTTTTGATATGCTTATTGCACTGTAATTAAATTGTATTACCAGTTAGTGCACAGTGAAAGGCAGATATTTGGAATCCATGCAGTCACTGAATGTTGATGTTTCTCATGCTAGTGGATCACTTCCTGGAAAAGCAATAATACTCATTTAGATAGATATACCTTCTGTGGTGGTGTTTGAAGTGGTTTTGAGAAGGTATGGCAGCCATGTTTGTCCATATGGAGCATTCAGTGTACATTGTTGTTGTTTTTAGAATTGGGGGAAAAAAGCATCCCTCACATCCCTCCCCTTTTCAAACAACAGTAGCAGCAAGCCTACTAGTGGCGCACTGGCCTGTGTACAAGTAATATTCTGGATCAGATTGCTGATCAGTCCAGCCACCGTTGATTTCCACCTTGCTTTTTTACCTTCATTTGGTCAGTGTAGGTTCACCGAGCACACTTTTTCATAACACATTCCCCCAGTTAAACCCAATCCCACCTGGGAGCCTCCAAGTGCAACCACAGTTTTCTATTGCTGGTCATTGAGCAGCCCCGATTGTGCCATTGGGATAAAGTGTCTAGCACCTTGAAGACATTATTGAAGTGTCTGATAAGAACGTTTCTCATTAATTTCCCCTGTCCAGATTTCCCCAACTGGCACAGAGAATCAGTGCCTCTGAAAATCTGATGCTTCCAGGATTTTCCAATCAAGCTGTATTTATTAATCTAAGAATTTCTGTTGATGTCTTATTTTTTGTGTAAAATCCATGGTGTGAAGAATTTTTGTTAAGGATTACAGGGGTCAGATTAGGGAAAAGTAGATGTAATACAGAATTCACTGACAGCAAGAGGTTTATCCCCATTTGAAGATAAGAGGAAACTGCAACAGGGTTTACCGCAACAAACTCTGAAATCATGAACAACACAATGACAGTGTTTTTCTTGCAAAATGATGCAGCAAATACTCCAGTATGCGCTAAAAGCTGTCATATTAACCACTTCTTTTGCTTTTGTGTGTTTGTTTATGTATTTATTTTGCAGCTCCAGGATGAGTCTGCATTTTTGCACTATGGGATAATGAACTGATCCATCCTTCCAAGTTCAGGACAAGTATGTTGTTTGTCAACTCTGCATTGGGACTGTTCTGTTCCAGCCACAGCTTCTTTTGCAAGGCATGAGGGTTTACAGAGTGCTGGTGGTTGGAGCAGCGTTACCTAGAGTACAGTACATGCAACTGTAAAGTAAACTCTCCATGATACCTGTTAGTCACTCAGGCCATGATTTGTTCTGCTGGGTGCCTGGGGGGCATGTGCCATGTGGGTAATGCTTTTGCCTGTCAGGTGGCTTGTGGTGAGAGCTAATCCTGTTGAAAATAGAAATGTTGTCTGCCTTGCGATGGAGGGTGGGGGTGCTAGTTTGATACGACTGGCCCCAAGGAGTCACTCATCCATGTGCACAAGGAGAAATATCCCAATCTTGTCACAGACAGAGGGGAAAAAGTCCCAAATTATCAGTAGCAAAGACTTATGCTCACGGAGATGATTTGTAAAATCACTCTAACACATGATAAATACTGAGAAAAGTTCTTTTGTTTCCCCCCCCCCCCAGATGCTTTGCCTCTGTTGATCTGTAATTCAATCATGCATACATTTATTTTTTCTATTTATTATATCATTCTTACCCTTGAAATTACTTTTCTGTTGAAGCTTGCTGGTAGTGTCTTTACATGAGATCCCCATCGTCAATCACGTTCTAGTTTTCCATTTCCTTTGGTTGTCTTTTCTTGATTTTAAATTATGTGCAGATGGTATCTCTCTCCCCACTTCCTGTAGTTTTATGTTTCCAGCAAGACTAAATGCATGCTTTTGACTACCACTCATCCCAAGACTGTCAAGAGGAGTTGCTTGTGCTTGGGTTCTTCTGTTATTCCTGCCATGTACTTTGACTTTGACTTCATATTATGTCAGTAAAGCTTACTCGCTGCACTGAAATCTCAGCTCTACCCTACAGAGTCACTTGGATTAGCTACTTCCTACTTGGCATGCTGTGGTGGTGGTAGGGTGGTTGTGATGGCGGTGGTAGAGGGATATTCTCGGTGGTCCCGTCAATGTGACAGAGTGGCAGGAATAATTCTTGCATGCCTAAGCTGACGGCTTTCAAGTGGGGAAACAATGGGCCAAATTCCTTACCCAGCACTGCTTCACTCTTAAAATACCCAGCAGGAATTGTGATGGGCAAATGACTTCCAGCCTTCACTCAGCTCATCAAAGGGTAGTCAAGTGACACATCCCGCTCCAGATCATAGTTTTATTTCTGTTTGTCTTGTGTTTTCTGTCTGTCTGTTGTGTTCTCACCTCTCCTCTCGTTTGAGAAGCACCACTCCCTGCCCCCATGTGTGTGTGTGTGCTTTAGTTCTGTGTTTAGTTCTGTGTATTTAGTCTCTGTGTTTTCTGTCCTTTGCCAGTTCGTTATGTACCTTGTGTCAGCTCGTCCCAGTGTTTTCTTGTGTCTCTTTGGATTGCCTACTTCTGGTTTTGACTATCGCTGTGTTTCTGGACTTCTCCTTTGCCTTTCCCCTACTGGAGTGTTTGATGTTTTTCTGGACTGCCTACCCATGTGCCGAACCCCCTGTCTTCAGTAAAGACCTTGTTGAACATTTACCTTGAGTCCTCGCCTTGTGTTGTCACAGCCAAGCATATAATGTTTGTGATATTTCAGCAAGTAATGGAAGCATTGTTTCTTCCATCAATTGAGCATTGGCTCTATTGCAGATGGGAGGATTCAACGGTCGGAATAACACAGTATCTCACATTAGATCATATACTTTGCAATGGTGCATGATATAGCATAATATTAGCATCTTGAATCAAAGATCAAGTGAGGGTGCCAGCTGTATACAGCACTTGATTTCCAGTGGCCCCAGGGTTTGAACCCACACCATTATTAACTTGGACAACAGAAAGTTGATCATAGCTTACATATAGGCTACAGAGCAACTTCCATTATGTTCACCTACTGCAACTCCAGTTGTAGGGCTCTGCCGCATCATATAAGGGCTGAATGGCATAAATTAAAAAAAGTCAACGAGGTTCTCTGCAGCATCTGTTAGTTTGTCGCCCAACCAGCAAGATAACTGCTGCCCATTATTAGTAGCCCTCAACCAACCAACCAAACATGCCACTAAAAAGCTGCCTACTCAGTTATCATAGCAGTGCAGTTTGTAGCCAAGGAGCATGTTTAGTTTTATTGCTTGACATCATGTAATAGCCTTTTCCATTTCTCTGTTCAATTCAATGTCCAATAACCAAATTAATGACATTTAATGATGGCTTTTATCTGCCAGGTTTTGAGTTTGTTGTTCCCCTGATGTAGAAGCAGGTCCTAGCACAGAGGAAGGCAGAGAGGCTAGCCAGCCAAAGAGGGAGAAGATTAGTGCTCAGAAACCTAGAGTTAAGTGGCCAGAGGAAAGGCTTTTGCAGAAGAAGAGGTAAGAGCGCTGAATCAAATTATAAATTGGAAGTTAGTGGTGGTGACGGTGGTGACGTTGAAGTCATGCGACCGTGGTGTAGTTCTTTATAGCCTAATGTTAGCTTTTTACTTCTAGCGATCGCATTTACGCTTCAGAAATCATAAAGTTGGTGTTCATTTGTGAAGATTATCTTTCTGAACACAAAGGTCTCACTATAATAAACTTGTGGTAACCACAGAGCTTATTTCAGGCATCTAACCAAAAATCCCATAGACTTCCAGACGCGATACTAACTTCCTGGTTGGCCTAAAATAAAACGTCATCCCTGAACCACTCTATGGAAGTTGTATTGATAGACTGAAGAGTCCCTGGAGGGGCCAAGAGTCCTGTACTGCACCTTGAAATGTAATGTGTAGAATAAATAAATTATGGAACACTAACAATCATTACAATGTCAAGGATACAATGAGAAACTT
>CABFOP010013116.1:0-10027 GCA_900683385.1 Anoplogaster cornuta
TGTTACACAAAGCGCTCTCTCACGCACTGTGCCTGTTTCTGTTCAGGTGCCTCCTCGTCAGCACCCCTGCAGCGTAAACCAGATGTGCATGACTACACGGACTCCCCCAGCCCTTCCCCTCCCTACTCCCACCACCCTAACAACCTCCACACAGACCCATTCAAGACCCCTATGGACACCCCGATGCCCTGCATCCCTCCAACTCTGGCCCCCCATCCTGAAAAGACTGGATTCGCGGAGGGTCAGCCAACCAAGAAGCTCCAGGGCCTCCAGAATGGCATTGTCGTGTCTGCCCAGAGAAAGGAGCCCAGTCCGGCGCAGAACGGACGGAATCGGCCCTGGGAGAGATTCACACCAGAGGCCTTTGCTCAGCACTTCCACCAGGCTGTGCTGCAGTCCACACACAACACACTGCAGAACAAAGGTTATCCACTCCCTCCTGTTGGTACCTGTAGGATTTGTGGTGAATTGTGAAAAGGGGATATTCCGCCACCTGGTGGCATTGAACACACCTGCAATCAAACTAGTGAAATGTCTGTTGGCACCCCATGTCATTCTGAGGTGATGGAAATGGCTGTAAAGACTGACATTGTCTCTGTGTCTCACTCTTTTCTTCTAAGGAGTTTCAAACTGTGTCTCTGAGGCGGCCTTTAAGGCAGACCACTCGCTGCCTCACAGTATCGCTCCACTGAAAAGACCAAATCTTCTCCATGCCACCCAGCATGCACACATCAACGGCCATCGGTCCCATTCCCCTCCAGCCCACCGGGACACTCCAGGGCCACGGGACCACCTATCTGAGGAGGATGAGGATGAGTCTGGGCAGGAGGAGGAGGATGAGATGGAGGAAGCTCCTAGGAAGTGGCAGGGGATTGAAGCCATCTTTGAAGCCTACCAGGGATACATGGATGGTAAGAATACCGTACTCCATTGAAAACAATTTTTATTGATTGAAAGAAATTAAAGAAGCAAATGAGAGATTTTTTTTATTTAGAATTCTTTTGACTCAAAAAAACTTTTTGAGTGTATCACGTCGGCAAAGGGCATTTCCCGTCCAATCAGGATTAAGACCTGTGTCAAACTTTGCTTGGTGTGAATGCTTAATCTGTGTTGCTCCTCTGTGACCCTGTGTTGGGTCATTGTCATCCGCCATGCTGAGCATACTTACACATATCTGTTTTTGATCAGCTTTCAGCCCATAGGTCATTGATGTGTATAAGGCTCACCCGGAACCCCATACTGTCATGTTCGTTTGTTGACTGAGACATCTTATCCCAAAGCTTAGCCTATACTTTTCCCTTTATTTGTGTTTATCATGTCCATATTTACCTCTCTACTTTCTTTTCAGAATGGAGTATAGAGCGACAAGTTCTTCACAGTCAGTGCAAGAGACTTGAAGCACAGAACTACACTCTCACAAGGACTGCAGAACAGCTCTCTCTCAGTATGGGTGTAAGTACCTCAGATGATGTTGTATGCCTGCCTCTTTGCCTCTCACAGATCTTTGTATTTCTATCTTTGTGTGTCAGATTTGACATTTTCTGTTTGTACTCATGTCTGTATGTAAGTCAGTGCAGAAAATCTGGGTTTTGTTATGTAAATTCCATCCATTTTTCATTTGTCAGGAGTTGGTGAGTCAGAGGCAGAAAGTGCGAGAGGAAAGAGAGAGACTGCAGGCCCAGCTCGAGCACTTCCGGAGGTGTTTGACACTACCTAACATTCACTGGGGCAGAGGGCAAGTCAACGGTCACACCCCGAGGTGACCCCTGCAGTAGGTGTCCATGCCCTCACCTGACACTGAGTCTCTTAATGGTTATGCCTCTGACAGCGAAGAAACACTAACAAGAACAAGAGCGACAGGAGTCAGACCAGATCTCTGTGCTTGAAGCACTTGAAGCAGCCAATCCTCGTCTTGTTACCTTGTTGACCAATCAGTGCTACTACCTGACTGGTTCCAGATTCCACTGATGAGCAGCCTTGGTAACCATAATCCATGGTGACCACATAGTCTGTGCATTCTCATTCTTCTCATGGATTGTAAGCAACACTGTGTAGGTAATACATTATCTTTGTTAGAATAATGCTAACCACTCCCACTAGTCCCCTTGTTGGCTTTAAGGACTTTCCACCATTTAGCTCATATTGTACCCATTTTACATTGACTCTATCTGCCCACACTTATGAGATGTATCAAGAAGTGGCACAAATATATAATCTCTCCAGACAGCAATGAAAAGAGATGAGGCGTATAATAGTCACTTGGTTAATACACAGCGAATGAAAATTGAGGAATCAAAGCACACCTCAGGCCTTAAACTTGATAGGATGCACTTGAAATGGATTTTGAGAAAGTACTTGACCTTCCTCTGAGTTGCAGAATATTATATTATCTAATAAGTACTGTATCTGACAGACCCAGCAGTTCATACTGCAGATGTGTGCTAGCAAGGCTCTAAAGACAATAGGAAACACCTAAAAGAATATCTATAATATGATTAAATGGTATCAATGTTCTTTTTTTTTTTTTTTTTTAGGTTAATACATTTTCCATTGGTAATGTCAGTTGTGATAGACAAAGAATTTTGTATGTTTTATTGTTTCAACCATTTATTGTGGGAAGCCATATATTTTATTTGAATTGCTGCTGGTCAGAATAAAATGTTTAGAATCAAGTGAAGGATGTTAGGAAAATTGTAATTGAACATAATTTATGTTGCTCAGCATTCTAGTTATTTAATTACTAAATCGAGCTGTGAAGAACCACTTCTTAAGTATATCAGTATGACTGTGGATAACACCATGCAAGCTAATATGGCATCACTTGAGTGAGAGTGAGAATATGTTTAGGCATATTGACTCTGTCAAGTGGCCACCCACCATATCTGGCTGAGGGTGATTTTTAATCACGATTTTGACAGAAAACACAAATTATCCTTCATTTCCAGTTTAGGACAAGATTAGTGTCAAGTGTCAAGGCTACTATACAATATCTTGTCATGTGATACTCCTAGAGTACCTGATACAAAAGCTCCCTTTGTTTATGGGTGACATCAACATTAGAATGACACTACTCTCTGTGGCCAACAATAGACTACAGCTTCTCTGGTATTTTGAAAAGATTTATTTATTTATCTGTATTTAAAATAGCCAGTCAAAACAATGTCTCAAATGAACAAAATTCAACATCACAATTTTTGCTTTGCCTCTGAATATGATAATCCCATAGAAGCACAAGCTAGAACAGTAACTCTACAGCAGTAACCCAACCTTCGTCCACCCTGCATCACCTGTTCGGTCTCCTCTACCAACATGCTGTGAAATCATGTCTATTTGTTTCAATCAGTTGTTCTGTAATATATTGTTTGGACTGTACAATTACAATGAACTATTTATTAACATATATTGCTGTACATTCTATTGGAAATTTACATTAAAATCTTTGTAAAATGCATTTTATTGATTGGCGTGTGTCTCTGGAGGGAGAGACAAGGTTTTTGCCATTCATAAATATGAATGAGTAGGAGTGGTCTACGAGTGGTCTTGAGGAGCTTATGTCTGCGTTTACTTATGAGATAATGAGCAACTTGACTACATACAGTCCAACCTCATGGAGCGATTACTGCTTATCATTGAGTCCTATTATTCATTTTGAAAAATAATTTTAGATCATTTTCTTTGAGCCTGAGACCTTCTAGGTTGGGTTAGGTATATGTGGATCAGGATTATTTGTTAAACTTTTGTGAATACACAGTGACTTGAATGAAAATGTGAGGACTTCATTGTGTCAGGCCGTTAGTACTTCAGTAGGGTAGAATAAAATATTTAACTATTTATTGTTAAATTAAAGTTGCATCCTGTACAAAGCATGATATTGATTGGTTAACATTAACTTTGAAGATTGTAAAAGGATGAAAAGGACACTGATTTTATGTCTCTTTAGACTAAACAGTCACTTTGTACTTAATATGGTCTGAACCACATTAAGATGCTTCTATGGCAGACTGGGGTATTTGCCAAAGAGAAAATGGGGAAAAGGACTACATTCCCCAGCTGACAACGGCCAGTTGTCACAGAGAGAGGGAGACCATCCAGGGAACAGACATTCAGGCTGCTCGAGGTTCTACTGACAATTTAATGTCTGAAGAGAAGTTTAAAAAATACCGTTTTGGGTTGAATTCTGCCAAGGCTGTGCTCTGTGCCAGGTATCTGCCCTCAGATTGGGCTTGTGACTCCTGGCTTTTCCGCTGAGGTCCCACATATGATGGAGAATGCACAGTGGTGGAAGAAGTAAAGGTACCAATACAGCAATGTAAAAATACTCCATTACAAGTAAAAGTCCTGCATGAAAAATCCTACTTAAGTAAAAGTACATAAGTATTAGCAGGAAAATGTACTTAAAGTATTAAAGTAAAAGTAGTGGTTTGGTCCCTCTGACTATTTGGTGGAGCTGTGAACAACTCAGACATCTGAAATGTGACCCCGACTACACACTGCTTTTTGGAAGACGTCAAAAGACCAAAAGGTTGGAAACCACTGGTTTCATGTTTAACAAAGAGTCTACGACTCATTTTGAAAGTATTTTGCTTTCGTGTATTAAATGAATCACTTGTCGCGATGAGCTGAGGCTTACAAATGATTCCTAAAAAAATGTCTCTGGTGTGAGTCAAAATCAGTATTATGATATTATTCTCACCACATTGTAACACAGGGAATTATTGTTTCTTGAATCAGAAGACACTGCCATGTGACACAGGTCTCTTCTGCTTCTAAAGCACAAGGAGGAGTAGCACCTGTAATCTCGTTATATTTTATATATAATGACAAAAAAGCTTTCTATTCTATTTCTGTAAGCTGAATATTTGGATGCCAATGCCTTGACAAAACAGTCATGCTCTGCCTTTTCTTAGAAAATGAGGGTAGCACAAAGGATAGTTAAATGTATGGGTATGGTCTATGTGTGATTTCATTCCATACATTATTGTTACCTGTAAAATAACACATTAAGAGTAGGAACAATTGGGATGTACTTTGAACAGCAATTTTATTCTAGAAGTATTAAACATCAGTGCAAAGACATGAGGAAAGAGATGCACATGTAAAACAACCGATTCATCACATGGATTAAATGAACATGCTGAGTTCAAAGTAGAAAAAGAAGGAATATGTAATACAGAAGTGTAATACAGAAATGTAATACAGAAGTAAAAAGCACAATGAAAGATTATTTTGCTTTGATGAAGCAGAACACTGTGTGCCAAACCAACGGGTGACTCTCATGGGAATGGCCAGAGGTTATTTACATGGGTTCTGGATGACTATCAGCAGATACTCATTGTCTGGAGGAGAGTGAAAGAGGTGGGAAGACAAATACAGTAAAACTAGTTAACCAAATGTGTTCCTCTTCTAAGTCAAAGGTGTTAGCTGAAATAATGTTAAATATGTTAGAAATGGTCATCGGGTTAATAAAGCCAGTATAGCTACTACACATACCTAGACCAACCATGATCTCATGTTTCTTCGAGCGGAGGCGGAGGAATGTGAGGTCATTTTGTGGGTCAATGTCCCTGACTGTGCTCCTGGCCATCATAGTGAGTTGGCGAAGAAGACCTGCATACTGAACTGCTGTGGAATGATCTAAGGTACTTCTGATGGGAATCCCTGAAAACAACAGTGATAAGGGCATCATAGCACAAAAGCAGCTTTACAGACAGCCTGTGTTGTAAATATCTTCTATCAAGATAAATTATACAGAGAGAGACTTGCAGTTTAGCTGTATGCTGGGTTTATAGAGAAAGCTGTTGTCTTGTCTATGCTGACTTTGTTTGGTTTACCTTCTGAATTAACAACTATCGTCCCAACCACACCTTTGTGGGCCTCGATTCTCTTCAATGTCGCCTCAACTTCAGCCTGCGGGACAGTGGAAAGTAAGGATAAAGTCGCCTCATAAAAGTGATTAAATACGGATATTGGCACTGTGAAGCCCTTTGAGACTGTAACAGTGATTTAGGACTATACAAATATATGTGATTTGATTTTGATTTGATATTCTGCAACTTTGATACTGACGTGGATTCGTTGTGGTTAGCATTATGCCAACAGCATACAACAGTGGGCTAACGTTACAGGTTGCAGTTGATGCAATTCCAATGTTTCTGGTTAGTTAATAGAGAACGTTAACAAAAGATCTCATCAAGTGACGTAGTGACATTCATTTTATGTAACTGTTTCCGATTCAAAGCATATTTGACTTACATACAGAATTCCTACCATTTTGAGGTTGTTCGTGGCCAACTGTCTGCAGCAACTCCTTGGTATCTTCTTCGCGTTCCTCTGTTGCCAAGAGAAACGGAAGTAGGTCATTCGCAAGCGGAAGTCAAGTGTAGCCGTCATTGTGTGGGTTGTGGGCTGTTTATCCTCGCTGCAAAAATGCCGGAGTTAGCGGTAGAAAATGTGGTTGTCCATCCTCTGGTGTTGCTCAGCGTGGTGGATCACTTTAATAGGTTGGTAATTTCTGATTAAATGACCAATCTTTAAAGGTATTTTTTCCTTTTAGATGTATATATGGGGAGCAGGCTTAGCGCGTCTGGTAACGTTACTGTCTAGCTGCTAAGCTAAGCTAATGTTAGCTCTGCTGAGTCAGAACGCCGTTGAAAGCTAATGCTGTCACAGCTGGGCAGAAACCAACTGGCTAGTTAGCTTGCTACATAAGTTTAGGTCGTCACATAGCTACGGTTAGCAAGAAGTATGCGACAGACAGTTGGATGAATGAATAACCCAATTGGAGTGACACATTATAGAATTAACACCTAACGTTAACGTTACCTAATAAAAAACATGGCATGGTCTCATACATTTCATTTGCGGTGGTTAATAATTTGGTCGAGTGGTGAGCTTAGCATACAGTAGCTAGCTAACGATTCATTCTGTGTTCATTCGTGGGTTTTACGCAGTAAATCAAAGAGTAATTATTGCTGTTTTCTTATAATTAATTGTTAAACGTTTCATATACTATTCAACCCTTACAGAATAGGAAAAGTTGGCAATCAGAAACGTGTCGTTGGTGTTCTTCTTGGGTCGTGGCATAAGAAAATTCTTGACGTCTCAAATAGCTTTGCTGGTGAGTGTCTCAACGTTTTTTATATTGGACTACTGGTAAGTAGATCTAGTAATGTAGACTGGTTATTACCTCAGCTCCATGGCAAGTGAAATTATTATTGATGAGTCACTAAATGTTATTAGAATTACACAGACAAATATTCTCAAACTGTTATTGTCAATGTTTCTTTCAGTGCCATTTGATGAGGATGACAAGGATGATTCGGTGTGGTTCTTGGACCATGACTACTTGGAGAACATGTATGGCATGTTCAAGAAAGTTAATGGTAAGGCACTGCCAACATCAACATCACTTGTCCACATTCAATTGTGTTTGCAATACTGTATTGTCCTAATCATTTATTTCATGAATATCTATATTCCCTGTTTTCCAGCCAGAGAAAGAATAGTCGGATGGTACCATACGGGACCAAAACTACATAAGAATGACATTGCCATCAATGAGCTCATCAAGCAGTACTGCACAAATTCGGTGTGTAGCTACTTTATTTTTTATACTGCTCAGTGTGAATGTGTCTATTCCAGGGGTTCCCAACATTTTTATGATGTGACCCCAAATGAATGTTAACAAATTTACATGACCCCAACATGCACGCCTCTGTTTAAAATGTAATAATTAACTATAAATCACAGAAGAGAACACAATTAGATTGCTCGCCATGTTTAGTGAGACACACAATCTTGCTTGGCACAACGGAGTTCAAAGTCTGGAGGGATGCTGGATATTGTGCATCTGATTTCTGCCGGGATGTCCAGTTTGGAATGATGCTTTGACATGATGCAGAGAAGTGCAGTGAGTTTCAATGCAGGCATGGAGAGCTTGGCATTTTGCCCTTTTGCAGCAAACCAAAATTCTGTCAAGAGAGCTCTGGAAATGTGTTCCTTGTAAGATCCGATCGCATGAGCTGTGCAATTTCATTTGTGGGTATTTCAATTGCATCTGGATGGTAAATGCGATAGACTATCCCTAATCAGGCGTGCAAGAGGTGACTGAGTAGCCTAATTAGCCTATAGAATGCTTTCTGATTGGCTGAAATGTATGAAGTAACGGTTACATTTGTATAGTTTGGTTGTTGTGATGTTGGGTGTGTAGTAATATATTCACATACTGTATCTGAAAGAGACAAAAAAAAACACATTTCAGGCAACCCCATCCTCAGATTTGGTGACCTGCAGTTTGGGAGCCCCTGCTTTAGTCATATACATTCTCTTGAATAAGTCCCTCATGCATTTCCTTTGTATCCTGCCAGGTGTTAGTCATCATTGATGTGAAGCCCAAAGACCTGGGACTACCTACAGAAGCATACATCTCAGTGGAGGAAATACATGACGTAGGTGACCCGTGGACACTGAATATACATAGTATCCTAGAGATACACATGGATTCAGTTTGCCTACAAGGGTTTCCAAATGTGAAATGAAATGCAAATTTGGATTGAGTTTGGTGACCATATTTAATTGTAATTCCCCTCACCTCACTCCATTTCAGGGTACCACATCTATTTAGACAGATTATATTTTTGCATTTCAAAATATCTGTTTGCAAATTCAGTTTTGGGTTGCACTATAAATGGTCTAGCAATGTTGATAAGTTGTATACTTGGTGCACATAAAAGTTTTTACTACATACTAAAATGAAAATGACTGCCTGTAGTTGAACATCATTTTATTTTATATCTGATATAATGCATGGGAAACAGAATAGTAATGTTGTTCAAAGTACGTTAGCCTACTAGCTGGCTAGCCAGATTGCTAGTATATTCTGACAGGGAAACCATGGTTATTTTATTAATGACCATTACAGGTGTGCTACTACTGACAGCTGTAATCCAGTATCTTATTTGGGTCCTGACTCAGTTTATAATATGCTGTGTTTTGAAATGTGATCTAAAATTTGTGAAGATTTCAGAGTTGAAAACACAATTTGATGTAGTTCATATTTGTCTCAGTGATTTGTGATTTACCTATCTAGGATGGGACTCCGACATCCAAGACATTTGAACACGTCACCAGCGAGATTGGAGCTGAGGAAGCAGAGGAAGTGGGAGTGGAGCACTTGCTCAGGTATTCAAAACAAACGTTGTTTCACACACACTAGGGCTGCACAATTAATCGTCTAATCACAATTTTAGTTACCCTAATTAATGATCATAGAATACTGGCATGTCAGCAATATTGAAACATTTCACTTCAGTTAGAATGTCCACAGTAGCTGAAAATAGTCAAGATGTTGATAGAAGATGCAAAAATTACAGCAAAATATTTTTGCTCAATAAATCATTGAGACTAATAATTGTGATAAATAATTGTGGCAAAATTATTAATTTATAATTAATTAAAATTAATGAATTAATAAATTAAATTATTAATTAAAAAATGGGCATGGACCAGGCTACATCGCTGACTCGCTTGTTAGCTATGTGCCCTCACGTGCACTTAGATCAGGGCCCTATTCCAAGTAGCTGGTTTAGTGAGAACTTTGAGTTTGTTAACCCTGAAATGAGGGGTACTCTGAGTTTTCGGTTCCAGAAAGCGGGTTTATTGAGTCTCTGAGTCAGTTACTGTAGTAACATACTCTCTGAACCAAACCTGCTCGCTGGCAGGTTTTATTCAACAAACTCGAGTTTCTCCCGTCTCCCGTCTGAGTGTGAAGCATTTCCTGGTTTAGCGGTAGATTTTGAAGCTGAAATAGTCGTATATCTTTATGTCAGGAGAGGATTGTGAGACAGCGGTTAGATGTACTGTTATTCCCTGAAGAGTACCTAAATGAACATTACCGTTTTTCGTCACTATCGTTTATCGAAGCAATATTCTCCGCCCGTATATCTCCAGTATTACACCGCAGACGCGATCGGAGATCAGAGTAAATTATTTGCGGTGCGTCTTAGTGGAGTGGTTATAGCTCAGTCGG
>CABFOP010013189.1:25120-35310 GCA_900683385.1 Anoplogaster cornuta
AAGAGAGATCCATGATGTGTAGAGGCGTCCCCATTACCACCAGTCACAAAATCATAATTGTTTTTGAAATATTGACATAATAATTTTAGGTAGTATCCCCCCCCCCCAAATGGCTGTATGGCATTTTGGAACAAAATCCTTCATTTGTAGATGTTTGTGTCAACCTTTAAAAAAATATATTTATATATATATATGCAGCGCCAGGAACTTGAGTCTGACAACAAGAGGCTGAAGCAGAACCTGAGTGAGCTGCGGAAGTCTCTGACCAATGAGAGTGACTTGGCGTCTCCTAGTCCAGGCTCTCTGCCCTACAACATACTGCTGGAACAGCTCAACTCCTCCAACGAGGAGTTGGAGATGCGCAAAGAAGAGGTGCTGCTCCTCCGATCCCATATGGTCCGCCAAGAGGCACTTAAACATAGGGTGAGAATAGTTTACATTTATGATCATCATTATTTAATATTAGGATTATTGTTCAGTATTGTGCTTTGGATCCATTTGGCACCTTGCCTAGAAATAATTGATCCTGTCTGGATTTCATATCCCTAGGGCTCTGCACTGGGAGAAGGCCTGAAAATTGATCTTAGTGAAATCCCATCATTTCAAGATATTGACAGGTAAGCCTTCATGGTACCCACTCTTGCTTGCTTCTTCAGCAATTACTTGCCTTTTACATTAATTGCTGCAATTCCTCAGATCCACTGACATCCATACGTTGAATGAGGATGGGGAACTGTGGCTGGCTTACGAAGGGCTGAAAGAAACCAATAGGTAATGAAATTGCAATTGTGTAGGCAGCCATTGTTTTCAAGGCAATCTAATTAAGCCAAGCAGGTTTGAACTGTATCTGTCCTTCCTGCCCCAGGCTTCTGGAGTACCAGCTGCAGGAGCAGGGGCGGACTCATCGTAAGGAGTGTGAGGAGTTGCGTGAGGAGGTGCGCAGGGCGAAGCAGCAAAACAGGCAGCAGCAGCAGCTCTTGGCCCAGAGCCTCCTCCTGCCCCAAGATGCCCGCATTGATGCAAGCCTGCAGCATGAGATCGCACAGCTCACCAATGAGAACCTGGTGGGTCTGCTCTTGGACCTTTCTCACACCCTGAAACCAATGCCCGAAGAGAAATTGGGTCATTGCAGCATCAAAGAATAGGATGAAAAAGACAATAAAATAATAATAATAAAGATTCTTTATGATGAAGTGTTTCTACTGGCCAGAGAATAGTTTTCACTATGTTGGCTGTTGATAGATGTTTACAGATTTCTGTGCCATGCATGAAAGTTCTGCTTTTTTGCCTAATTTTAATCTCTAATATTTGAATATTTTTAGGACCTCATGGAACAACAAGGGAAGCAGGACAAAACCATACGCAAGCTGAAAAAACAACTTAAACATTCTGTGAAAAGGGTTGAAGAATTTGAAGGTAATCACATGGTAATGAAAAGGGTTCACATATTCACCACATGGCATTAGCACAGCATCTACCTTGTTATGCTTTACCTTGTGGCCTTCGCTGTGTTTAGCGTGTGCTCAGCAACAGAGCACGACTTCCTGGACGTTCAGTTCGGTGAATATCACCCGCAAGGAGAGAGTGTTCCAAGGCATGCTGGAGTACAAACAAGGTGACGTGGGCCTACTGCTTAAGAATCTGGTCGTAGGTATGCCAAAGCTTTTTTTCTTGCATGAAATAATTCCTAAACTATATTGTATTTAAAAGCTTTCCATTGGTGGAGAAAATGTAATTGCAGCATGTTATGTGTTGTGATCTTCCCAGATCTGAAGCCCCGCGGCGTGGCGGTCAGCTTCATTCTTGGGCTGCCGGCCTACATCATCTTCATGTGCCTACGTTATGCTGACTATGTTGATGATGAACGGCGAGTCAGCACACTACTCAATTCCACCATCAGCAGCATCAAAGGGGTCATCAAGGTGCAGTATACAACTTTACTTTGTGCAAATGAGATGGCTGCTGTGCTAAAAACTCAACTTTGCACCATTTCTATAGAGAAGAGGGGATGACTTTGAAACAGTGTCTTTCTGGCTGGCGAACACATGCCGGTTACTGCACTGTCTGAAGCAGTACAGTGGGGAGGAGGTAAGCTATACAAGATATGGATGCCAGCATTATGCTTCCTTGTGTACATTCTTTCCAAAACCATGGATGTCTCTTCTCTGCAGATCTTCACAAGGCACAACACTCCTAAGCAGAACGAGCACTGCCTCTCCAACTTTGAACTGTCAGAATACCAGCAGGTCTTTGGTGACCTGGCCATCCAGATCTACCGCCAGCTCATCAAGTGCATAGAGGACATCCTACAGCCCCTGATTGGTGAGGGGAAATAACCCCCATTACCCTCAAATAATCTCACTATACACCCACCCGTGTGTGTGTGTGTCAGCAGGATTACACAAAAACTACCAGCTCAATTCGCATGAAGCTTTGTGGAGTGTAGCATGACCCAAATTAGAATCAAAATTAAATTAGAAATAAATTCTAATAAAATTAGAATTGAATTAAATTTTGGAGTGGATCTGAATCACGGGGCAGATCCAGGAATTATTTTTCACTTATAGGAGTTATTCATACTTCCGACCACCAGAGGGCAAGTGAGGGTGGAAGCAATACTGACTAGTGACAGTGACACCTGTTACCAAGTCCCCAGTGTCAGGTCTCAGCCTTGACGAGCAACACAGTGACACCTGTTACCAGGGTTCGGTCTCAGCCTTGACGAGCAACACAGTGACACCTGTTACATAGTGTCTCAACTTGCATTTAAAAGGTGCTGTAAACTTCAATAATTCCAAGTAAACAACAGACACTTTCAGGTGGATGAAAATAAAGTTTCTGAACATTAAAATGATTGACTTAATAGAAAACAATATCCCTCCTATATACTGAACATTTAACATGTCCTTGGAGTACTAAGGGCTGTATAACTCCCATCTCCAATCTAGATCTTGTACTGTCTGCAGACTATGAACCAGCCCACTGCTCCCTCTACTACTGCTGTGATTGGCTGTTAATGAATGTGAATGGGACGTATTCACAAAACTAGCAACGATTTGCCGATAGGACAGGACAGGCATAAGGGGGGAAGAGCAGACTACAGGTGGCGCTACAGTAACCGATTCAAAAAGAAAATGCAGGATTACACAAAAACTACCAGACTGATTTCCATGAAACTCACTGGAGAGGTGTTGCATGGGCCAATTTAAACGCCATAACATTTTGCCTACAGGGGCGGAGGTCTGCGCTCTCCCGAGTGCTGCTCTAGTCATTATTATTTTGTTAAGCAACTGTGTATAGAATAGTGCTATACAAATAAAGTTACTTATATACACTATGTTGCTCAGAAGCCTGACCATAACAACTTGCACTGTTGTTTTTTTCATACGTCTAGTGGCGAGCATGCTGGAGCGTGAGACAGTCCAGAGCGTTATGGGGTCCAAACCAACGGGCCTCAGGAAGAGAACCTCCAGCTTCTCAGACGAGGAGGCCATTACAGTGGAAACCCTCCTCGCGCAACTCAGCCTTTTCCATGCCACCATGTACCAGCATGGCCTGGATCTAGAACTCATCAAGCTGGTGGTCAAGCAGCAGTTGTACATCATCTGTGCCGTCACACTCAACCACCTGCTGCTGCGGAAGGACATGTGCTCCTGGAGTAAAGGCCTGCAGATCAGGTACAGGAGGGAACACTCACTAGCCTGTCTGTATTTATAGTTGAGAACCAGAATCTCTTTCAGTTTAATTGCCTGGTATATCTATGCGTGCAATTTCCTTGGTTACACTGGTGCAGACATATTTATACCTTGCAGGGGTTTCACAATACATATTGACACACATTGTAAAAGGACAACCTGACCTTTGACAGTGCATGCCGTACTATATATTACATTACAGTCATTTAGCAGACACTTTTATCCAAAGTGACGTACAATAAGTGCATTCAACATACTATAGGTAGGCATGAGGACTACTAGTCACCAGAAATCCTAAGTGCATTTCCTTCCTAAACAAGCATCTAAGAGCATAACCAGTGCAATAAGTTAGCTACAGACTTTTTATTTAAACAAATGAGACAAATAAGCGAAGCAAATAAGCAAGTGATGTATATATATTTCATTACTTTGATTAGAACAAGTGTGCTAGCGCTTTCTAGGTGCTCAGGTGTATGCTGTATATTATTGGAGTGGCATAGAGTAACAGTAAATACCATTTACTGTCTCATTGGGGCTAATTCTGTACATACATCCTCACACACACACACACACACACAGACTCCACCAGCACCGAAACACAGAGCCCAGCTCTTACCGAGGTGATCTGTCCTGATAACCTATTAAAAAAAAACTCTGATTTGAACAGTCATATAAGTAGCAAGATTTTAATTTAACATCAGCAATACTGTGGTTATACAGATGGGAGGCTAGGCCTGGCTGGATGGAACGTTGTGTCTATGTTGGTCCAATGCCTCTGGTTGCAGGTACAACGTGTGGCAACTGGAGGAGTGGCTGACAGAGAAGGAGCTGACAGACTCTGGTGCCATGGAGCCTCTGGAGCCTCTCATACAGGCCGCACAGCTCCTGCAGATCAAGAAGAAGACTGAGGCTGATGCCCAAGCTATCTGTACCATGTGCAGCGGCCTTACCACTGCACAGGTGTGTCATCAGTAAAAGTTCTGGATTTGTTATCAATAGAGATAATATTCTACTACCATTTTGATGATTGTTTATGTTTTCTCTCAACAGATTGTAAAAGTGCTGAGCTTGTATACCCCAGTGATTGAATTTGAAGAGCGGGTGTCAACCACTTTTATCAGAACCATTCAAGTGAGTAGCCGGAGAGTTTTGTATCAAATGTGTGCACGTTAACTATTATTTAGTACTGGCCCTTGTTGTTAATGTTGTCGTTGATCAGCTTTTTGAGCATTTTCTGCTTTTTTGTGCCATCATTAGACCCTTTTGAAAGACCGGGTTGAGTCGCCCATGTTGCTGATGGATGTCAAGAAGATCTTCTCCATCACCCTCCCCTTCACTCCCTCCCCTGTGGCCCTGGAGACCATCCAGATTCCAGCCAGCCTTAATCTGGGCTTCCTGACCTGTATCTAGACCAGTGGGCTCTCAAGCTCACACCTTGGATTCCTTTTTTATTTTTTACAAACTTTACTTTTAAAAACATTTACATTAACAGTCTAACGCAGGTACTATGCGTATGCGTCTGGGCGTGCGTGTGCGATGCGCGCGAGCTGAGTTCAAACGCACACGCGAGCCCAGGCGAAAAAATTAAGTATTCCTTTAACAATGTGTTTAACCAAAGTTAGTATCTTTTTGTAAGCTTTCATGATAACTTGTTTATATGCATCTTCATATCCCATCCACAAATATCTATGTATACATAAATAAGCAAAATACGTAGAATATTACGTAGACTATTATTATATTGGAAGACTGAAAATAAAAAAAACAGGATAAGGTGTTTACATACCTCAGTATGCCAGCTTTTCTGCCCTGCAAAGCCCAAGAGTAGTGAATAAACAATGAATCTGCAAAAAAAAAGAGACATTTTTGCCACACAAAATGTATTTCTAGTATCAGTGGATAGTGTTTTGTTAAGTAGCTTTCATGGGTATTGTTATAAAATCTAAACCCAGGTCATGAAGTTTGACCCTTTTAAAACACATAATTAGATATTGTTGGCAGTATTCAGTATCCAGCTATCCTATTCAAGTTTCTAATTATTCTGATATATGCTTATCCTGGTTATTATGAATGGGATATGCTGTTTACATGCACAAATTCAAAGATGTAATACTTGATTATCCTGAAAAACATAATGTGCATGGAAACACTGGCTTAAATGTTGTAAATGTGGGATGAAATTCTGTGGCACTGCCTTTCTATAGGATAGGATAGGAGGGGTAGGATGGCACTTTATTAATCCGCTAGGGGAGATTCGGGTGTCCCAGCAGCAATAATATAACAATACGATACGAAGTAGACTATAAACTATACAGGGAAAAAGCAAAAAACTAAATCCAATAAATAAAGTGTCTAAGTAGGGTGGGGGGAACGGGGGGCTATACAAAAATACAGAATATATATTTATTGAACAACTACAGTAATATCAAATTATGGTGCAATATTTATGCCAGAACGAGGTGAAGGAGTAAAAAATAAATCATATTTGACCAGTCTTAAACAATTTGTTTGTCATATGGAAGTCTGGGCTTTCCATGCTTACGAGGTCTTGAGATAAATAAATTGCTTCAAATAAAATATATTGTTTTAAGTTTTACACTACCTAGTGGAGTGTTTCGGTTCTTGTAGCTGATACATTCTGTATCAAAGGAATGTACTGTATATCTAGTGGTCTGCTATAGCTCTGTCTTCCATTATTTGCTATGGAATTAACTCAACTATGCACAATTGGAATGTTTTAATGTTTATTTTTTCCTCATGAATTTTCTGCAAACAAATATGTTACTGTAGATGTAACTTTTCCAATGATATTTACAGTGTTTTCTCCAGTGCACTTTTTGTGTGTCAAATTAATTGTCAGTGTTTTTTCATTAACATTTTGTAAACACTACCTAAATGGTATAAACTTCACAAATAGTGTTCCAGCTGTGCTCGTTTTCTACCAGTGGTAAACTTATATCCTGTTTCTTTTGTTGTATGAATCCTTGATCAAACGAGCACACCCACTTTGTCAAGTTGCTCTCACAGGACAGGAGGGCGGAGCTACCAAGTCAAAGTCCGAGGCAGGTGAGCGATGCGCGGCAAAGTTTGCCTTTCTGCGTCCAACATACAAGTTTAGTGTTTTTACCTTCAAAATAAAAGCGGGAAAAATAGATTGAGTAGTTAAGGTGGGCATGGCAGCAAAATCGTATTCAATAGTCATTATATATGTAATAAAGTATCAGTTGAGTTGATACTAATAACATTATATTGTATTATGATGCGTGTCATGTCAATAACCTTGGTTTTGTCAATGACTTGTTTTGGAAATTCCTACCGGAAGTCATGTTTTATTCTGGCTGGCTTGACGCATGTGTTAAAAGTTGTGTGTAGGAAGGAGAAAAGGAAATTCGTTGGTAACCTGAAAGTACAGTGATACAACTGGTGGTAAACAAGTATATTTACAAGAAAGGAACAAAAACGATGCTTTACCATGGCTTTGTTGGAATTGTACACCAAGGTAGGGGAGCTCCTTTTCTATTTTTAAAAATGTTAATATTAATGAAGTTAATGAAAGTACCTGGCGCAGATCTGTCACATTACAGGAGTTTACTGAGACATATGGAAAGCCCGTCAGGTGTCACATACAGGTCACATGCCAACGGTAACCTACCTAAACCAAAAGTTTATTCACGTCTATATTTGTGTAATACTGACTTCACTTGTCAAGCTAATGTAAAACTTTATTTAAATTCGCAATACAGATTATGATAAGGATTAGGCTGATAGTTGAAACAATGACTTGGGAAATAAAAGAAAAAGTTTAACCAACCCTATTATTTGACACTACGTGGTCCTTTGTCATTCAATGGCACTTTAATAAATAAATAAAAACTATTACAATAATTAGTCTAATATTGTCTGTCTGCTCCATTAGTACAACAGAGTATGGATTCCAGATGCAGAGCATGTATGGAAACCAGCCGAGATTATGAGAGACTTTCACGTAGGGGATAATAACCTGGAATTACGACTTGAGGATGAAACTGTAAGTAAAACCTTACTGAAGTGTAAAATAAAGTTCCAAGATCGTATTAGCTGTAGGGGCTTTATGTTGACTAGAACCAACAACTGAGCTGACTCTTTTGCCTGACCTGTTATTTTAAAGGAGTGCCACTACCCTGTTGACTCATCCAACCCCCAACTCCCTCCCCTTCGCAACCCTGACATCTTGGTGGGGGAGAATGACCTGACAGCTCTCAGCTACCTTCATGAACCTGCAGTCCTGCACAACCTTAAAGTCCGCTTTGTGGAGTCCAAGATCATCTATACCTACTGTGGTACAGTTGAACGGATTCTTTGACAGTCGAGTTATATCTCATCAAGGAGATATTAGTTTGTGTTCATGACTGTGTCATTTCCTCATTTTCAGGTATTATATTGGTGGCAGTAAATCCCTATAAACAGCTTCATATCTGTGGAGATGCAGTCATTCATGCATACTCAGGGCGGAACATGGGGGACATGGATCCTCATATATTTGCAGTGGCAGAAGAGGCTTACAAACAGATGGCCAGGTAAAATGGATCAATCAAACAATGAAGGCTCAGATATTCACAGAAAATATATAGTGTCGTCATAACAATGTACCATACCATTTCTTTCTCAGAAACCACAAGAACCAGTCTATAATTGTCAGTGGTGAATCTGGAGCAGGGAAAACAGTGTCTGCTCGATATGCTATGAGGTACTTTGCTGTTGTAAGCAAATCTGGCAGTAAAACACAAGTTGAAGACAAAGTCCTGGCTTCCAATCCAATAACAGAGGTATGATCTTACTAGAGCATAAAGAGCAGCCTCTCGGATCTTCCTAGCCCATCACACAAGGAAATATGCAGTAATTATTTCCACTAAACTGGCAAGAGTGTATGTTGAGTGTATGTTTAAACACTAGGATGACAGTAAAGCAGTAGGCTGACATCTTTATGCACCTGGTGCATTCATTAAGAACACTTATATCTTTGTGATGAATTGCATGTAGGCCTAAGAGTCTGATGACTTTTTGCCAGGCAATAGGAAACGCAAAGACAACCAGGAATGATAACAGCAGCCGATTTGGGAAATACACTGAGATCAGCTTTGACAGGAGGTACCAGATCATTGGGGCGAATATGAGGACGTATCTCCTAGAGAAATCCAGAGTGGTTTTTCAGGTATTTTTCATATCATGAGATGATGATGTTGATTATAGTTCTCAGTACTATTGTTTCTACAGTATATCTTATCTGTAAAAAATGTGAATGTGTCTTTTCAGGCAGAGAATGAGCGAAATTATCACATATTTTACCAGATGTGTTCCTGTAGGGACCTGCCAGAGTTCAAGAGCCTAAGACTGTGTGAGTGTTGGTACTGAGGGTTTATTGTACAGGTTTGCGACTGGGCTGTTACTGTTTCATTACTATATAATTCAAATGCTACACTTAGCACAATAAGCTAAATCTTGTGACTTCAACTTCAGGGTCACACACGTACTTAATGTGTACTTATGTTATCTTGTGTGTTCCTTTAAACTGCAGTGAGTGCAGATACGTTTCAGTACACCTGCATGGGTGGGGAGATCAGTATTGAAGGTGTGGATGACAAAAAAGACATGGAAGAGACACGACAGACCTTCTCAATGTTGGGTAAGAGTCATTTCACCCATTGCACTATAACTTGCTTTTAGCACAACTTTCATATCACTTTTTTTTAACCTTCTCTGCTTGTACAGGGTTGAAGGAAGACTTTCAATCAGATTTGTTCAAAGTTTTGGCAGGGATTCTGCATTTGGGAAATGTGATAATCAGAAATGATGGCGGTGACAAATCATCAGTTTGTGTGAGTATTATTCAAGCTTTATTGGTGTTTTGTGTGAAAGGTTAGATCTTGAACAATGTCCTGATTAAATACAAACCTTATTTACATCTCCCCCAGTCCAGCGATCCACATCTGGCAACTTTCTGCGAGTTGTTGGGTGTGAGTGCAGAGGGATTGGTTCGTTGGCTGTGCAACAGGAGGATTGTTCTGGTGGCAGAGACGGTGGTCAAACCGGTGCCCATGGAGCGGGCAGTAAATGCCAGAGATGCCCTGGCCAAGCAAATCTATGCCCGTCTGTTTGAGTTTGTCATTCACAAGATAAACACAGCACTAAAAGTCCCAGGAAAGCAACACACTTTCATAGGTGTTTTGGACATATATGGGTAATGTAGATACAATATATTGCTCTTCTGCTATTTGTTATATTTGTTATTTGTGTTTCATTACCATTTTGACCTGAATTTGATGTTTTGTTGTTAGCTTTGAAACGTTTGACATCAACAGCTTTGAACAGTTTTGTATCAACTATGCAAATGAAAAACTTCAGCAACAGTTTAACTTGGTACGTAACACCATCTTCCCACATACACACACACACACACACACACCATATACCCTTGTATAAACTAGGGGGTTGCTTTATTCCTTTGTCTCTCTTTAT
>CABFOP010013201.1:2743-13326 GCA_900683385.1 Anoplogaster cornuta
CTTACCAGTTCAAATTTTAATAGTTATTGTTCACACATGTTGAGGATAATCTTTATTCAGCATGTGTGAACAATAACTATTAAAATTTGTACTGGTAAGAGTGAGGCATTATAGGTCCATGTGTATATTTATGTGATAAATGGCCAAAAATGTTTTTGTATGTGAGTTCTTACAGTTAACCCTGAATTCAAAACACATTTGAAGCCTCTAAAACTGTCCTAACATGTAAATACTGCACATGATCCCACTTATGCACCTGAATTGAAGCACTATGGTTCTGGACATATCACAAGGTTCTTTGTGAGAGGTGGTTTAAGTGAGAATATAGTTTGCTGAGATGTTTAGTTTGATGTTTAGATGTTTGGTATTTCAATATAGATGAGAAATGTGGGGACCAGCTTTGGGGGTGCTTATCAGTTGAACCTCAATTATATAAAAAAAGAAAAGAAAGAATAATACCACAAATAATTGTACAAACTCAAGTCACATACTCCATTGTTATTCTTTATTACAGAAATGAAGCACAAAAACTGTAGAAAAAACACAAAACTGCTGCAAGTCTCCAAAAGCAACAATAATGCAACCAATACTAATACAAATATTAATTATTGCAGTGATAGCACAGTAATACTAAAAAGATAAACTTTTTTATACTAACAAAATAGGTACAAAATAGATACAAACACTGCCATATACACAAAATTATATTCGAAATGTCCTTTGCTTGTCTCACAAAAAATTAAGAGCACTATTATCAATACAGAATTTCTCAAAGGAATTTTAACATCACAAAGCTGCTTGCTTTACTCATTTAGTTGAAAATTGATTCATATAGTTAGTGTGGTGCATTCCGTGATTTTAACATCTCCCAAGTTGTAGCAATCATTTTATGACAAATCCACCTCTCCAGATAAAATGTATAAATCATCAAACCACAGCAGAAGTATACACTTGTACAAGAATACAAAAAAATGAATGCCTCTGAATGCCTGAGTCAATAAGTCTTCTGAAATAATCTTGTGCTTTTATGTAAAAGAGAATATTGACAAAATGTTTTGCATAAGGCCATCAAAGTTTTGTAAAGCTTGAATAATTACCAAATGTATTTAATTGCAAAAATGTATCTATGCATGAGTATTTGCAGGACACTCGTGCCCTGGGTGATTTATGCTACCCTGCATAAAGTATCAAGAGGTTTAATAAGTGCTTGTAAGTTGCTAAAATTAGTCTCATTACTGTGGGCTGTTCTCTCCTAACTACAGGAGTCATTAAGAATTTCAGTCCTATAATTCCATATGAGGGGGACATTTTTATGGAAAGGGCTTTTAGTGGTTATATTTTCACAATGTCAGATAAACACAAACTGACTTTATACTGTTAACATTTAGCTCTATATAAATATAGCTATATATTGCATTGCTGTACTGCTGTGTGTTTCTATGCATCTTTATCGTTTTTTTTCTTCAATTTTGTCAGTCAGGTTTAAAAGGTTCTGATTAATTTCTAGTGGGGGACATATTGAGCCAATTACTTAGACTGATGTTATCAAGTATGTACTATCACAACAAACCAAAAGGTCAACCAGAGCCCATTGTCTCAATTGACAAGTCTTTCCATTTTGGTCTGAGCATCAAACTGAGCCAAGAATTTCCAGCAATATTTAGGAAATTTAGAGAATTGCCATTTTCTATGAATTTTTAGGCATGTGGTTTTGTGGCTTGCTCTGTGTATGCCATTCATTTGCATAAACCAAAAATATGATGCCAAACAAATCACTGAGAAGATGATTACATTACAAGCTACTGAACTCAAATGAAAACTGCAAGCAATAAAATAGCCTGTGAAAATGATATCAACCCTATTATCAATAAATCTGGCTTTGGTTAAATCAGTTGGTTTTCATGTTTCCAGGTCAGCCCCTATATACTGAAATTGTATCCCTAAAGCAGCAGGTATCCCACGTGTATCGATCTATGGGTTGACTTTGTTCAGTATACTTAAGGTCTTATTCAATTAACAACCCGTTAAACATGAAATGACACAAAGGCAATAAGAAATTCAAACATAAGAGAAAAAGTCTATTCCAAATAAATGCAATGGGATGCTAAGTATGAAGAAATAAAATACTAACTATTATTCATTCTGTAGCCTAAAACCTCAGTTTTGTAAACAAAAGGATCCAAGCAAACATTTTGGATTATATCTCCCTCAATATATGATAGAAATCGAACGATTTAACAAAGTGCATATTGATTACACGGTTGTTGAGGCCACAAATATCAACTTTTGTGATGTTACTCACATCAAGAGACCTAGACAGATCTTATACAAAAGCAAAAGCACTTCACCGATCTCTAACTTTACTGCAGCCCCCAAAGTAAAGCACTTTTTCTATCAAAACAGCTAAATAGATGAATAGAAGTGAACAACTAAAGGAAGTTTAAAATAGATAAATGATTACATCTGATTTCAAAGAAAAACAAACATATAATTTATCTAAAACAGCTCGTGTAACAAGAAGGAAAATAGCAAGTCATTGCACACATTCACGTTCACACCTCTAATGCACATGGCCACTTGAATATATGACATGGAGGCAAGCAAATAAGCTATACATTCAAAGTCTTCCTTTTGTAGGCTGAGGTGTGTTATGCTAATATTAAGTATTGTCTCTCAATCTCAAAAATGCACTACTATAACTTGTGATGCTTACATGTGGCTATGACTCTGCTCGTGGCTCCAGAGACTAAAGGCCGTCTTGAAAGTCCTATGGCAGAGTTTACACATGTACTGTCTCTTAAATGTCAGGGCAGAGAGAGAGGGCGCGTGGTAAAAGAGAGTGTCTGATTCCTGAGGACCAGCTGGAGTCTCCGCGCTGTTTGACCGTGACAGAGGGCTGTGGCTGCTGGGTTGCCGTTCTACTTCGGGCCTCTTGGTCTTGGTTACTGACGAGCTACAAGGCTCTGGGCTGCTCGACTCCTCGGCCACCGTTGCGGCCACTGGCGCCGTCTGGGCTGGTTTGTGTGCGGAGGCCTGCGGGGAAGGACGCCCGGAGATCTGCGGGGTCATGGGCGGGGAGGGAGACGGCGACGAGGGGCGTCTGTCGACCTCTTTGGCTCCGGCTTCATCGGCAGTCGACATGTGGGACTGGAAGTGGCTCCAAAGGCGGAAGTTGGTCCTGAAGGCTTTGTTGCAGATGTGGCAGATGAAGGGCTTGATGTGGCATAGCAGCTCCTGGTGCCGTTCCAGATCTTTGCGAGAGCTGAAAAGGTTCCCACATTTCTCGCATGGCCATACACCAGGTTCCTCGGGCCCAGTTTTGGCATTCTCTGTGTCCATCTCAGTCACAGCCTCCTCCATTGGCTCTTCCTTCACTATCAGCTTGCCATGATGGCCCATGCTCAGGTCCTCAGGCACATAAGAAGAAGAGTCTTCTGAGTCGTACATGGGCAGACCTAGGGAGTCACTGTAGTCCATGTTGTCTCTAGAGCTCCCAGTTGCTATAGGCTCATCGCTGTAATGCCCCTGCCCAAGCATGTCAGAGGCCTCTCCGTTGTTCTCTTGTTGCTTCAAGTTCATCTGGTCTTTAACAGTCATCATGTTGTGGTTGTGGACCTCCACCTGGTGGCGCCATATGCTAAAGGAGGACTTGAAGGTCCGCATGCATTCCAGGCACGTCAGTTTCTTGTACTTGCAATGTGCCTCGTGGGCTTTCTTGACGGTTGGACTTGAGAATCGGAGACCACAGTATGGACACACAGTTGCATGTCGGCAGCCCCTCTCGTGGTCGCTCTGCTCAAAGAGTGAGGACAGCTTCACATTGCAAAGTCTACAGGAGTAAACATCAGCATCTGTGTTCTTCTGTTCAATGATCTCCTCCTGTTTCTGAAAGAGGTCGCTCTCCTTTGGTGTGTCCTGCTCAGCGTTTTCAGCAGGGTGTGCCCTCAAATGCTGTTTGTATTGAGACTGGAATAGAAACACTTTCCCACAGTAACGGCATATGAAGTTGCTTCTGGACCTCTTTTTGGTAAGTGTATTAGATTGCAAACCTTGTTTATTCCTCTTGAGCTTCCAGAGCAACGCTTTTTTTATTTCTCTCTCGCGCACAATATCAATCAACTTCTTTTGCAACTTTTCATCCAGCACAGAGGAGCTGGAGGATGACGCTGGGTTTTGCACTACACCATGCTGGGTTTGGCTGTGTGTCCACACTTTGAAGTTGGTATGGAAACGCTTGTGGCAGATGTCGCAGGCGTACGGCTTTTCGGGATTGTGATACATGTTTACGTGGCGATGTAGACCGGCACTCGATCTGAACACCTTCAAACAGTTCCAGCATTTAAAAATCTTGTTCTGCCGTGGCTCCCCGGTGTTATCATGACTGCCCATGCTGGCATTCTGAGGTACTGCTTCTGACATGTTGTCATCAAGTGTTGGATGATGTTCATTAAATCCTCTGCCCTTCTTGAATGGGTATCTTCTGTTGTCTGCCCTGCTCTTTCTTTTCCCAAAGAGACTGAAGTCTGGCCTGGAAAGTTGGTCATAATTTGTTTGAAAGTCTTTGAGATTGACTGGCAAATTATCTCCTACTGTGATTCGAACAATCTCCAAGGGGTCGGCGAGAGGACTGCTGGGCTCAGCCTTCACACAAACCTGTCCTTCTACCTGAGTTTCATCGTCATCAAACCTGCTGGGGAATTTTGACCTGGAAACCATTGGAGATGATCTTTTTGACCTGCCGTTATGATCGGATGGTTCTGGCCCTGATGCTTTTGATGCCATTTTAACAACTGATTGTTCACAGTGTTGCAGTTCCTTGAGCTCCAGTGTGGGTGAGAAGACTGGAACAGGGCTGTCCATGGATAATGATCTACGGAGCAGGCTTTTTATGAGTGGCCCGCTCCTGTCAATGGTCTGGGTTGGTTCACTGGTCCGACCCTCAAAGGGCACTTTGGTGTGATAGAGGGGCTCCTCCTCCTCCTCTTTAGTGCCCAGATCAGTGCCCGACTGCAACCTGATGTGCTGCATTTCAGCACCACTGAAAGACACTGATGATGTGAGTTGCGGCCTCACTGATGTGACGTGCGATGAATTCCCTTTTAATATGGAGGAGGATGGATAGGCACACCTCCTTTCCGAATCTTCTTTTTTTTCAACTGATTTTCTGCCGATGGATTCAGACTCCCTGACTGATTTATGGGAGTTGTGTTCTGAGGGAGGCTGAGCCGGCTCTCGGGTAGACTGGGGTGATGATGGTCTCTCAGATGTTTTCCATTGATAATTTGAGCGGCTGGGGAGAGATGTGTCATTTCGAACCCGACACACAATGACACTCCTCGTCTGACCATCATTGTCATCCTCCTCTGAGAAGGATAGCCTTTTTCTGGAGACACAGTAGGACACATGTGGCCTTGTTGATATAATATTGGTAAGAAAGGGGATTCCTAGGCTGTAGCCCAGCTCTTGGATTGCAGCCAGGCTGCCTTTGTCCACAAAGAGTGAGGAGGAATACATGTAATTCAGGACTATCTCAAAGGCGTCAGGCTCACAGAAGTCCAAGTGTACAACCTTCAGGGCCTCTGTGTCCCTCCGTGTGAACAGGGACTGGAAATACTCACAGCTGGCAGCCAGAACACTCTTGTGGGCCTGGTACCTCTGGTCTGCCACAACTAGGACTACGTCGCACATCTGGCCCTTCAGGCGCTGCTCATTGAGAACCCCTAACACCGAGGGGGCATGGCAGGGATTACTGTAATGCACTAGGCTCTCCATGCTTTCTGAAAGACAAGACAAGAGGATTATATTTCAATGCAGGAATGTAAATATAAAGATGGTTTGTCTTGGTTTGTCAGATTTTAAAAAAGGTACATATGATCTAGAAAAAAGGAATAACTTCAACACACACTAGAAACTTGGTGATTAGGTGTACATGGAAATAAACCACTGTTTTTGAAGTCATTATATCATTACATATGAAATTGTAAGAACTACTGAAACATGGTTTGAATGTGATTTCAATCAGAACACTGAATTGAAACTCCTATTCATTTGTAATGATAGAGAATGTGTTTCCATTGTTCAGTAAGACTTTTCATGGCATAATTTTTCATATTGAAGACAGGTTTTACTATTATGGCAGTAGGAAATTGTGTACTAGTTCATCTTTAAAAATACAGTTTAGTGCATTTCATTATATAAAAATTGAATATCCCACTTTAAATTACAGTGGCTGCATTGATTTAATCATTACTACACAAAATACATATTTGACACCAGGTATACAGTGGAGGGTAAACCCTCCTAAACACAGTGTCCACATTTTTAGCCTGCATAAATCTTCATTATGTAAATTCATAGTTTACATCACAATAAGTGGTATCAAACTGATTTATGTTATTTCAGTAGAGAGTCTTGTGATGGGCATAAAATCAAAAAATATGTTTTGGAAAAAATATTTTAGGATTGTCACTGACTGGTTTATCCACATTTTCCTTTACCACTACATCACTGTCATGTAACAATGTTGGCTGATAGTTTAGATAAGTAATTGGTTTCCTCATTCCTCATTTTGAAGAATGGGTGCAAATGAATAGAGAAGGACATGCGCAGCAGGTTTCTCTTGTATGGACATTACCTCATGTTGGTAGACAGTCGATATTGAGGGCTATAAAGCTGCGTCAAGCACGCAGAGCTAGTCAAGCTAATACCGGAAGTTACGTTTATGGTGCCTTCAAATGTAAAACCGCGTAAAATGTTGGTTATGATACATGTGAATGGACGTTTGGACAAAACAACAAATCTATTTTAATTTACTGCAGATTACCTACTAAGTATATTCCTTATATTCACTTTGGTAATTTGTGATACAAAAACGCTGCTTTGCATGTTCCTCAATTAAGGGTTTTATTTTGAAGGTTTCGACCGGAAGTCCTGCTTCTCATGTTGGTTTGCTTGACACTGCTTATAACAGGTAGAGAGAGAGAGAGAGAGAGAGAGAGAGAGCGAGAGCGAATTGTCATTCATTCATTGGAAAAATATTAACGACTGCCCCGTTTGTTTCTTCCTCCAAACTAATCGTCCATGTCAGGAGAACAACAGCGGAGCTTTCACCCGTTACCATCTTTCGCGGGGAAGTGGAAGGACGCTTTCAGCATTAGATCATCCGCGAGACGTGGCTCAATTTCTGATTACATACAACTTCACCAGAAATGGCGCTTAGGCTAAAAAAAAAAAAATACAGTCACACGTTTTTCTTTCCTGCAACGGGCGATAGAAACGAGGCTAAAGCCGTTGTAGCTACAGCGTTAACATGCCATAAAAGAGGAAGGTTGTGTCACCGGGGTGCGTTGGTTTCAACGGACTCCACTGCGTTAATCCCGGAATGAAAACAGTGGCCAGTAGAAGCAGTTGGGAGTGTGGAGAGTGAATATACCCTCGATGTTGTTGTTGTTTAAACAACAACAAAACAAAAACATGCTGGTCCGGCGGCCTGACACGGCGCAGTCACAGGCTGCACAACAGAGCTCAGTATAGGGCAGTTGCTGGTCAGGTTTTACACCAGCACAATCCCCCCCTCGAGTTACGTCAGGGAGGAAAAAGGAAAAAGCTTCTCCTTAACAACACTCCCACTGCTGTGTTACAGCCACTGCGTTAATTCCGCCCCGATAAGTTTGCCGGGCTGTCTAAACTCACCCTCCTCGTCGTGAATGTTGTCTTCCCCCCACACGGACACGACTTTATTCACTGTTGTGTAGAATGAGCGCGCTGGTCGTGATTCCATCCATCTTGAATTTGACGTCATCCCACTCCAGGGATGAGGTCATTGTAAAGAACGCTCGTCACGTGCACTATGCTCTGATAGGCTGTTGAAGGACCGGGGGGCGGGACCAAATGCTGACTGACATAGAGGCTAATTTAAAGGGGACACGTCATATTTGTAATTTTAGATGTCAGCATTTTTTTGGGGAAGGGTGATATAACTGCAAAGGGTGGAAGTAAAAAAAATATACAATTGATCATTTGGTCTCTGTATTGTAATTGAGTAACTTCTGTGTACTTTTTTTGAGTAGGCTCCATAAGCACATCTTGGAATCTGGCCAACTGTAAATTGGCCAATTGTGAAGTCATGAGGAGTGAACTGCTACTGGATTTCTGTGTTTATCTGGCCTACAGGCCTCTTCCTGGAAAGGAGTCAGCTACAGTACCTGGCAACAATGCCCTGACCCAATCCGGTGTGGTAAAAAGATTGAGCGCACAGCCTCAAATGCTTGCGTGTTTGATCTTTATTTTCATCTAAAAAATGAAATACATCATTGTGATGAGTTCTGTGGAGCTGATGATGTAGTTTCTGTGGTGTTGCTGCAGTCAAGGCTAAACCCCACTGCTGTATTTGGTCTGGATTGACCAAAGTTGAACCAGGCTGTACTACAGTAGTGTAGCTCTACACATGATTCCATCATTCACATGCTCCAGTGCTCTGTTATAATCAGTCATTGTCGCTTATGACTGAAGCAAAGTTAATCAGGCTAATTTTCACACCACATTAGAATAAAAGAAACATCAAGGCTTGAGTTCACTGTGATGGAAGAAGTGGGCATGCCAAGCTTCTGTAAGAAAGCAAAGGTCGTGGTGACTAATGTGACTAATATTCTAATATTCATTTTAATACAAAATATCAAAATTATATTATAGTCTGGATCCTTCGAATATTGCCTTTTTTATATAAAATATCTCAGATCGCAAAAGAATGCTGCTGCCCCAGTATAGCAAGCTCCAGCAAGTGCAGAGGCGTGGAGAAAATGGCAGGGATCATCTTTTCTCACATGTCCTTATCTGATGTTAATGGCTGCCACAGGCTGTGAATGCTGAGAGCACGGCAAGCACTGCCATGGTTACCTGTGTGGAAACCAAGTCATTAGAGAGAGCGACTTCGACTCCTCCCAGCGCTGGGAGGAGTCGAAGTCGCTCTCTCTGGCATCACAAACATGTTTACTGGTCCTGACACTGCCATGGTATGAGTACAATGCCAAGTTATTCATTATACAAAAAATAGACAAAGGCCTTGAGTAGCCTTTGGTAGAATATTCTGATACTGAACCAAAGGCTTTGGTCTTGGCTTGCTAGGTTGTCATGCTGCCATACTTCATGGCAATACAAGAAGTCAAATGATCTGGAATTGAATATTCTTTCTGATAAACCGCCATACTGTACATGCTGTGATTTCATTTTAGCAGAGATCACACCGACATCTGCAACTCCAACTACATGACTTACATACAGTCAGTGGTGGAAGAAGTACCCAGATCCTTTACTTAAGTAAAAGTACCAATACAGCAATGTAAAAATACTCAATTACATGTAAAAGTCCTGCATGAAAGTAAAAGTACATAAGTATTAGCAGTAAAAGTTGTGGTTTGGTCCCTCTGACTATTTGGTGGAGCTGTGAACAACTCACTCAACTACACACTGCTTTTTGGAAGACATCAAAAGACCAAAAGGTTGGAAACCACTGGTTTCATCTTTAACAATGTGTTGTATTTTAAAAGATTGTTATATTATCCATTGGGTCAAATCTTCATCTGAAAAGTAACTAGTAACTAAAGCTGTCAGATAAACGTAGTGGAGTAGAAAGTACAATATTTCCCTCTGAAATGTAGTAGAGTGGAACTACAGTATAAAGTAGCTTAAAATGGAAATCCTCAACAGTACAAGTACCTCAAAATTGTACTTAAGTGCAGTACTTGAGTAAATGTACTTACTGTTACTTTCTACCACTGCGTACAGTACACCCACTAGATTGCCTTATCCTCAGTTGCCATGACTTGCCATCTGGGGCTGGTTGGTGCAGCTGGGGGAGGAGGAAAAGAGAGCCACAGAGGACTTGTCCATTGAATACACCCTGAACAGACAGCATCACCTCAGTGAGGAGAATGCATGTACAATGTGGTCGTTGAATACATGGTTGAGCATCTGATCTGTGGAAAATGAGTTGGGAGCTGTCCATCACGCTGGCTGTGGCCCTGCTGGCTCTCTGTAGGGGACACAACGCTATGTTTGAAGGTAGGCCTCTCGGTAACATGACATTTAACTGATGTTAAAATAGAATATGGTGTGAATGAGATTTGATTTATCTTGCTTTTCCCTTTCAGAGTTAGGGATGTGACATTTCTGTTTTAGTGTGCAGAGGCTAGATAGATGATGGATATGGATTATACAATACTTCCTGACTTTTGAGTTATGCATCAATGCATTTTGTTAATGACTAACTGAAAAACAAAATCTGAGGTAATTATCATCCATAGACCACCGAAGTGCCTCAACCACCAATACATTTGAATGACATTTGACTTGTAGATTGATGAAGTGTATCTTGTATTTTAAGCCTGTTTTGGGCCTGTTCAGCACTTTGGTCAACCGTGGTTGTTTTAAATGTGTTATATAAAAAACGTTGACTTGACTTGACATATTTTATTCTAGGATATGACCTGTCTATATCTGGCTACCATCTCTGTGTTGGGAACGAGACAAGGCAAGTGAATTTCCTGGTGGCACGTAAGGTCCTCGACACCGTGGCGAGGCCTTGG
>CABFOP010013291.1:5310-21148 GCA_900683385.1 Anoplogaster cornuta
ACAGTCCACAATCACATCACATCAATTATAAAAACAAAAACATAACAGTACAAATCATACAATACAAGATCTCGGTAAAAAGAAGAATGTCTCTCATACTAAATTACAGATACTCTGCAGTGAAGTGGATCCATTGCCAGACCAGGCAAATGTCTATTGGCCATGCAAAGTACTTTGAACACCCTCACCAGTTTTAAATATCCATATTAGAGTTTTTTGCCATTTACTTATATACTAAACACTCAAACTCATAAGCATAGAAATATTGCTTTTGCTTAGGGATCATTAAATGTTAAAGTGTCTTTAGAAGGTGCCTTTCAAAGGTGCTCACTCCATAAGAGCTCAAAACAATGTGGTAGCACACATGCATATGCTGTCATTCCAGGAGCTCAGCTTTTCCCAGACTTGGTCTATTCACCCAGACACAAGAGGGTGCTCCTATATGGACAGCACACAGGGTAGCCTGGCAAGAGTGCAGAAGTGTATTTTTAATCAGGATTGAATGGCAATGCTATAAAGACTCCCCCACTGAGGTAGTATGCTGGGGCCTGTGGTTTTGATGTTTCTTTAGCAAAGGAGGACTTTCTGGTATGTCGAAGGAACAAGGTGTTGACTTATTAGGTGAAAGAAGTGAAGGAAAATGTTATGTGCAAGGCCTATTGTATGCACTGTGGTTGGGAAAGGAGCCCATAGAACATATGGAAAAGTCTTTTTCCATATGCATTTAGTAAAACTAACTTGCTGTGTTATGCACAGAAATCATATACCTTTTCTGTGTTTCCGCTGTTGTCAGGTTTTGATATTGCTCAGCACTTGACACTTTTCCTCTTTGTGTGTCTCTAGGTTTAAAAAGAAGGAGGCAAAATGAAGACAGCGGCCAAGGGTTTGGGGAAGTCTATAATGGACCCATTGCACCGTGAGGGTTGGTGGAACAGAAGAACAATACTGATGGTGTATGTGGTCTTGGAGCTCATAACAGTCCATTCATCCATGGCCCTGGGTACCCTTGAGCTACAGCTAGATGAGGAACAACCAGCAGGAACAATTGTGGGCGACATTAGTGCTGGGTTGCCCCCGGGTATCACAGCATCCCTCTACTTCATCTCAGATCACGAGGGCACCGGTGTGGGTAGTGATTTGGACATAGACGACAGCACGGGCATTATTAAAACAGCCAAAGTTCTAGACAGGGAGCTAAGGGACAGGTACAACTTCATTGCGGTCACTATGACAGGTGTTACAGTGGAGGTGACCATCAAAGTGAATGACATAAATGACCATGCCCCGGCGTTTCCTAAAAAACGTGCCACATTTAAAATCCCTGAGCAGACTGCCATTGGCACCAGGTTCCCCCTGGAGCCGGCTGTGGATGCTGATAAAGACCAGCTAACGACCCAGGGCTACCTTATCAAGGATGGTAACGTCGGCCAGGCTTTCACTTTGGAGACCAGGAGGGGTAGCAATAAAGTCCTCTACCTGGACTTGGTGGTCAATACCATTCTAGACAGAGAGAAAAGATCCACCTACACTTTATTTTTGGAGGCCTTTGATGGTGGTTCTCCTAAAAGAACAGATCAGATGACATTAGATATTACTGTACAAGATATCAATGACAACGCTCCTGTTTTCAATCAGAGCCGCTACCATGCCATAATATCTGAGAACCTTCAACCGGGAAGCAACATCCTTCAGGTGTTTGCCACTGATGCTGATGAAGGAGACAATGGGATGGTGCTGTATGAGATCAACAGGAGACAGAGTGACCCAGACCGCTACTTTGTCGTTGACTCTCGCACTGGCATCATCACTCTCAACAAGCCCCTGGACTTCGAGATGAGGAGAGTCCATGAGCTGGTGATCCAGGCGCAAGACAACGCCACGCAGCCGGAGGTCACCAACGCCTTTGTCACCATCCACGTCAGAGACTACAATGACAACCAGCCCACCATGACCATCATCTTCCTCAGTGAGGATGGCTCCCCCCGAATCTCAGAGGGGGCGCAGCCAGGCCAGTATGTGGCCAGGATCTCAGTCACTGACCCAGACTATGGGGAGTATGCCAATGTCAATGTGTCTCTGGAGGGAGGTGATGGGAAGTTTGCCCTAACCACTAAGGATAATATCATCTATCTAATCTGTGTGGACCAAATTCTGGACCGTGAGGAAAGGGACACTTATGAGCTGAGAGTGATGGCTACAGACTCAGGCACGCCTCCTCTCAGGGCAGAGTCCTCCTTCACCATCCAGGTGATTGACGTCAATGACAACCCTCCTCTCTTTGACCAGCCAGTGTACAGACAGGTGATCCCCGAAGTGGTGTTTCCGGGAAGCTTTGTGCTGCAGGTGACAGCCAGAGACAAAGACCACGGGCCCAACGGGGACATCAGCTACAGCATTTTGCAGGACCAAGGTAGTCACTCGAACTGGTTCAGCATAGACGCTGTGACGGGGATCATCACTACTCTCTCCCAGCTGGATTATGAAAAGAACCCCAAGCCCAGTGTAACTGTGGTGGCCACAGATGGAGGGAAACCACCCCTGTCCTCCACAGCAGTGGTAAACATCGTACTACAGGATATAAATGACAACGAGCCTGTCTTTGAAAGGAACTTCTACAACGTATCCATCAAGGAGAACACGGCTCCAGGGACATGCATTCTTGAGGTAGGACATTCTAGTTTTATTATTAGAGTCTGAACTCATCTTTAGGAATTGTGAAGACCATAACAAAGGTACATTTATTACACAAATAGAAGGAAACAATAGATTTTATCTTTCATTCTGGCACAGAGTCATTTTTTTTAAACAGTAAAGCTGTTTGGAAAGCCTCAGCGAGGACTTTACCTGCAGTTTTTAGGCCAAGATGATCTCTTCTTTGGCTGTCCTCCCCTTCACCTCTCAAAGGTTTCCAGGGTAACAGAGGCAGTGTAAAGTCCTCTGTCAGCCCAGGCACAAAGAGGTTTTTCACATATTCCCAGGCAGAGACAAATTCAGGGCTTTATGTAAAGAAATAGATGTCGCTTCACACAACAAAAGGCACGTTAATTAGGCTAGTTGAGCGTGAGAAAAAATTGCCCATAGACGACAAGATGAATTAAAAGTGCAGACAAATTACAGAACCCCCAAAGACTGCAGTCGTGTTTCATTAAAACGTATTGTTTTCTCAAGTTGTTTTTGGCAACCTTATTAAAAAGACAGACATTGCTTTCACTTTCTGCCTTTCACCAGTTGTTTTGAAATGTCACAGTGCTTCTCCAGTCTTTCCAGTTTCTCCAGCAGAAGCTTTCCCCCCCCCTTTTTTTCCCCTTGGGGGTCAGTTTCTAGAGACAAGTATTTTATAAAGATACAAGTTCATATAATCGCTCTTTCACAAGTGTCTGTGGCAGGATTGCATGGATCAACGACTTGGATGCACAGCGCAGTCCTGACAGAGGGTCCAGCAGACGGGATCTTGGCCCAGGGTTTGGCCTAAGGGAGAGGGAGGGGTGACGGGAGATGCAGGCCTTGCCACGGCTCTTGGCCTAAACGCAGAAATAGAAGCTGAGGGTTTCTTTTGGGAGATCCCCCAATTATAAATCACAGAGAACATAAGGAGAAGCGAAAGGGGAGTTAAGTGAAATTGATTATGGAATATGGAATGAGAACCAGAGAATAATCAAAATAATTTATGATCTGTAGAACTTAAAGGCTCTTCATTCTTTCCAATATGGGTTCATGCTATGAATTTGAAAAAGATGTTTGTTTTTTTCCAAACTGGAGAGTGACACAGCATTGTCTTTCCCCTGCCTTGCTTCCAAAGCATTACTACCTGCCTGTAGACAGCTCTAAGAGTATGATACGCTTGATCAGTAGCCTTACAGGCTCCAAGTATGAAGTAGTTCTTCAAAGCCAGCACCCTCTGGCCTCTCTTGGGCCTGCCTGGATGCTGCAGACGTGTGTTTGGCGGGCCATGTGAGAACAGCCTGCTCTTACTCAGGGTGCCAGCTCTACATCCAAATATCTCAGCAAGACATCTGATGACTGCCCGTTTTCTCTGCGCATGAAATTCCCAGTGTCCCTTTTTTCCACACACAGTGCTGTCCAACAAATCATTACAATATGGCAATTGTGATCATTAATTCAAACTGTGATATTCTGTCATTTGCCCTATGCGTCAATTGGTTTCTGAGTTATAATTTGGTGTGTGAGAAAAAGCATAACTGAAAATAAGGCCTTAAACCTATTAACAGAAATCAATCTTGGAATTCAATATGCATGATCTACGGAAAAGAAAATAGGTCATCCTTGAGAGGGGAAATCAAATATGACATGAAAACAACATTTTACAAACCACTAGCAGCATTTTGGAATGCCTTTTTGAATTATTGCAAATTCTATTCTCCCTTTTACTTTTTCATGCTATGTCAATTTTTATAAATTTGCTGAATGCTCCAGAAGTGAAACGTAATGGTGACGCCACAGACTTCATGCCACGATCATTTTTAGATACATCTATTTGATGTATTTATATTCCATTGTAGAGCGTGGCCAACGAGGTGTTCTCTTGCACCATTTCATATCCCCCATTCACACTGTATGTTGGATTGACACAGAGGGCTTCACTCAAGGAAAAACCTTTAAGTTCTTCAAACAAAATACATTTACATCTCTTCTCTTAATATATGAAAAAACATGCCAAGAGGGAGCCATGACCACATAAAGAAGCACATGGTTTCACTGTTCACTGAAACAGCCAGTCTTGGGTTTAAGACTTCTGATCTGTTTTATTTCAGTGATCGTTGATGTGTCTGTCCAAATGGGTATATGATTATCCTGCATTGGGGAATAATTAACACTTCACTTCACAGTGCTGTTCTGTTGGTTTGGAGTGTGTCTCTGTGCAGGGCTAAGAATTGCCCCTCTGTCTGTTTTGGGGAGGGGGGTTGTTCTGGCTCCAGTGGAAAGGCGAGAGGGGGTCTCCAGGCAGCTGAGGGGGAAATGAGCCCCAACAAGTGCTGGCATGGGTGGCGGAGGTGACATGGGTAGGGGGGCTTCCTCGTCTGTCTGTCGGTCTGCCTCTCTCCAAACTCTTATCTGATCTCACTTCATTTCTCGTTAGCTGGGTGTGAGGATAGCATAGACCTCATGGTTAAGCCTGCCACCCCCATATTCACGACAGAATGGACTGCTTGTCATCACTGCAGCCCCCTTAGCAACATGAGAAGAGCACTGATTGCTGTGTGAGAGAGAGAGAGCAAATATTTTGGCATTTTGTTTCTTGGAGCTGTAACTCAAACTTTTGCATTCATCAGTTCCTTTGCAGCCAGAAGTGCTTCCTGTCTGAGCCATGCCTTGGCAACATTCTGACTAAACACATCACTGCCCTTGCAAAAACATTGGTGATATTGTGTATGATTTGTTCATGCTATGGCTATGATTTGTTGTGCGGTAGCAGACAAAGAGCCCGCTAGTTTTTAGTCAACTGTAGGGAGCAGTGTGCGCGCGATGACTCAAAAACATTTCTCAGAAATCTTAAAAGGCAGACGTAGTTGAGAGGAGCTCTGAATCAGTTCTCTATGCATTTGTGCATTACAGCAACCACCCACTGGTAACCACCAGGCAGGTGCTAATAATGATTGAATGTACCTTGAGCTGCAGAGTGTCCTTGAGATTGTGTGGGCTGATGAAAAACTAATTGGGTTCTGCAGTGGTGTGATGTATTCGTCGCTCTCTCCACATTGAAAGGCCTATAATGGGTTCGTTTCCTGACCTTCTGACAGGCTGTATAGATGAACTACAACTTGATCCCTGTCTTTATATGTGACATTAAATTAATCATCTCAATAGTAATAAGAAGGTAAAATTATGTCTGTGTAGCACTTTTCACAACACAGTTACAAAGTACTTTATACAGAACAATGGACCAATTGAATTAAAGGTTTGTGGTGCTATGATTGTTGAAGTGTTTGTCTCATTAGACACAAAGCAGAGTGCCATATGACATTTTACACAGTTATCAATTTGTTCCCATCTGATTTCTTTAAGCAATAAACTCCATGTTTTTAACTTTTTAAGTTTGGGAGCTTTCTGCTCCTCCACAAAACCACAGTTTCTCAACTCACTGTTTCGGTCACACCACTCAAGTGTAGACAAAAGGCATTTTTCCTGCTGGCTCTGTTTGGTGCAAAGAAATAAGCTTTTTGACTTCCACCCAAATTCTGCTACAGCAAAGTTCTGCAAAACAACCATGAAACACTCAATGAATTGGTGACTGAAAAGGACACCTGGCTGCTCAGTCGTTCTCTCTCTCTCCGTGGCCACTTGTTATTCTCTGTGATTAACTTTGCTTTTTCCAGAAAGTAATGCTCTTACAGAGTATCAAAATGAGAATGCCGGCAACTTCCTGTAAAGTGAGACTAACTATGGAGACCAGTGAAATGACCAGTTTCAGGCTGGTATTTTTATACACAAACCATGTAATCAATTCTCACCAGACTTTTTTCTGGGGAAGGTTTGTGACAAACGAAATGTTCACTTGTCTGTTTTAATACCAGACTGGCCTGCCTCCCTGTGAGATCGGGTTAGCTTGAGGCAAGCTGACTCTGCTTTTGGTCTCCTCTGTTTCTTTTTCCGCTGCTAACTACCAAGCTTCTCTGTGGCTGTGTGGTATAACAGTATTTTCAGGGAATAGTAAAATTGCAGGAAACTGGATGTGCTACTTAATGTGTTCGCAAATGTAATACTTCCTTGAACACTTACTCCTGGGCCTAGCAGGGGCACTGAAGCGAACATAAACACTGATGTACATCTGGATAGAGTGTGGGTGTTCAGGTCAAAGTTGCTGTGCTCGAGACAGCTGAGTGCATTTTATTGTGCTCAGACGTCCATCAGCGAATCCACCGCCTCGCACTCTCCAGCGTACAGGAAGAGGAGAAGGTTGTGGTGAAAAGTTTAATGTTATATGGTCGAGAACAGAAGCCGGGAGGAAATGCTATTCATTAGTGGAAAACTGAAGCTGCGGGTGTTCCCGACACCAAACTGTAAAATTAAATGGGAGGTTTGCTATATTTATGCACTAAAAAATAAAGTGTTTTGTGTTCATCTTGTTGCATTTCAGTCAGTAAATTGTTTTGGAATAGTAACAGGTTTGCATTATTACCCAACAGGCCTCATATGTTACAGTTAATGTACTTTGCAACTGTCTACTGCTCAAGCTATTGAAATATGTACAGTCTGTACTGTATCAATATAAGTTGGAAGGGCTGTTATCTTTACGGAGCATCAGCCAGGGATATCTTTATGTTGCGTTTACATGCAACCAAGTCAGACGTCGTTCTTGGTAGCCGTTTGTAAAGTGGGCATCGAGTGGTAAAGCTAGCAATGTTTACAGATCTTCGGGGTGATTGTAATGGGTCAGTGTTGGCTGTGCAGCAGCTATACCGAGTTCTGGCTGTGAAGAAAAACCTTGTGAGGGGACAGAGGTCTGTCGGAGGGGTTTCCTGCCCACATCTGGCAGGGGAAGGAAGATGGGTTTACATAGCGATCTCATGGGACGCGAAAATTTCATTAGACGGTACGGTCCGTCTGCCAGACTGTCTGCTGCAGGTGAGACAGACCTCTCAGCACTGCTGCCAAGTTTCTACAGAAGAGTGCGAGTGCAGTGAAAGAAGAGAGAGAGAGTGAAAGAAGGAAAGAAAACAGCCGAGAGTCTCCGGCGGTCAGCCTCTGGCAGCTGCGACAAAGCTCCGACTCAGCAGCTGGATCCAGCTGTGGATCCTTCCCCCTAGCGTCTGTTCTCTGACTCGGCGCCGTACCGAGGGGAAGGATCTCCTTTAAATTTCCTCTCTCTTTGTCTCTGTTTCTCTCTCTCTCCCTTTGCTCTCTCTCCTCCTCCACATCCACACATCCTTATCGCTTCTCACTTCCTTTTCCCACACCGTCCTGTCCCCTTCTGCGATCCAGTTACAGCACTCCACTTCCTCCCGTCTTCCTCCCAGAACGGGTGACATGTGGACCGGAGCAGGTGAGAGCAAGCACATCTGCTGACCCGGGGACAACTCGGGCTTCCCCGGAGCGAGGCGAAACACACTGCCTTGCGGGTCCCAGTCAGGCCGGGCCGAGGCTTAGCCAATTAGATGATGCAGGAAAGAAATGGGTGTAAATTACCAGCAGAGTGAAGTCAGACTGCAGGTGTGTGAGTGTGTGTGTCCTCGGGAACACTTTCCCACAGTGTCGGGTTCTGGCTCAAAGAGAGGAGCACTTCTGCTCCGGCCTTGGTAAACAGAGACAATTATTCACTTTGCTTTCCTCCTTCGAGACAACTGAGTGGACTGAGAGATACAGAGAGAGATAGACGGAGAGACTGGCCATGATGAGGGCTGCCCAGACCTTCTGTTCTCACAGCCCGTGGTCCCCCCCTGCACATGTGCGTGGCAGTTGGCGTCGCTAAACAAGCTGGGAAGCATCATCTGCTCACGACGTTCATTCTGTTCCAAAGCAAATCTGTGTTAAACCATCCATCCACCCCCCCCGCTGCCCATCAGAAGCCACCAGACTGGAAACCAGACACTGAGCGACAGCTTGCCGGATAGCAAAAATCTGTAGCCAAGGAGCTAGATCCTAGGCAAATAGCAACAAATCATTTTTAGCATGTAGGTGACGTGCAGATACTCAGTCACCGGCACATTGTGTTTTACATTCATGCAAAACTGCCTCCTTGTAGAAAAGCATGCCCTATATATACAGAGCCCCAAAATATCCTGACCACGGAGCAAATTGTCTCCATATCCAGAATTTGACTGTTACAAAGAATGCATCCCTTTAGTCTGCCAGTAACCTCAGCCCCCTTTTGCTCCAGTCTGGCTGCAGCGCTGCCAGTTGAAATAACGAGCGAGAAGAATGCTGCCGAGCTCGACAAGCTCATGGAAAGAGACGCATTCAGCCAGAGGGAGTGTGGTCAGATCATCCTATTTCTGCTCTCAATTAGATCAATTTCGATTTACTACCAGGTCTAATTAGGGCAAAGGAATTATCCAATATCTTGGCCCTCTGTGAGCGATAGGTGGTAGGAGACAGTGTTTATGGGGTGGGGGGTATGCTCAAATACAAACAAGGCCAGATGTAAATTTTCCATAGCCGGACTATCTCTCTGTGTGGTCAGGAAGGTGTGGGACCTGCATGGACATCTGCAGGATGCTTTGCAGATGCTTGTTAACTGTAACGAAGCTACGAAACCTCCCAGCTCCCGTGGATCACAGTGTGCTTCCTCATCATCTCTACCATTCCTCGAATATGGAGTGTTTCCGGCCCTTTAAGAAAGCGAGAGAGAGAGAGAGAGAGAGAGAGGGAGAGAAAGAGATAGAAAGAGAGAGATAAACCACACAGAGAGGGAGGTTTGGTGGGAGAGACGCTCTCTTTTACATTGCGGCTAGCCAACGCTGTCTCTCTTGGCTTCAGACAGAGAGGCACCCAGGCCAGCTCCAGCCCTCAGTCGCTGCACACTCCCAGTCTGTGTGTACCGCTACACCATGGTGGTCCACCGTCACACTGTTGGTTCACTATCTCACTATCTAAGCCTTCCCCACATCTACCAGTAAGCCCCCCCCGCCCCACCGCCCCTCATGTGTCATGTGGGAGGACATTCATCATGCTTTATCTGTTCTAAGGTAATGCATCTACGTAATAGATTAGTTTCAACACGGGGGAACGACTGCTCGGCTTAACGACGACTTCCTGTAAGACTTCGGAGGTGATTTAAAGATTTATTTTGTAGCGTGGGGGGAACTAATTACCACGGGGCTCTGTGCGTTTCATCAATGGGGCTAATTTGGTCTGGTGCAGCAGAGTTTACGTTGAGGGTGGTGTGCTGCTTCTTTTTACCAGCGTTGTTGAAAGGCCAAATCTTTGTTTAGATTGCCGTGTATAGCCCTGGTGCTGCGAGGAGCCTGGAGGCAGCGTGGGGAGCAGTGGGACTCTGCGCTGTAATTAGGCAGAGCTGCTATGCAGGAGCGCGAGGACTCGAGATGTGTGATGTGGTATCACAGCAGGGGGAACAAAGAAGCCAGGGATCGGGGGGGTGTACGGAGCGTGTGTGGCGGGGTTGTATGAGTGTGTGTGTGTGCGTGCGCGAGTGTTTTGATGGGGGTTTAGGGTGGAAGAATATTCCCAAATCATTGCCCTGGGTTTACCCCCCAGACTGCCACACCACTGCATCTGGATCCAAAGCATCAATGCAGGAGGCTCAGAAACAGGAGTATTTATGTAGCAGATATCATTGGTGCTCTGTACCATCTTCTCATTCCAGCCTGCCATAAAGGTTGGACATGTAGCCAGCCTGATCCCACCAGACTGACCTTTTCTGTGCAGATTGTTCAGAATCTCTTTTTTTCAGGCCAGGCTGATCAGCCTCAGAGGATGCATGAAAAATACTTTATGGTTAAGTGTCCTGAAAAGTGCTCGTTGCGCTTGTCTGCAGTTGAGTCCCCCTCGCTGCTTAAATCTACGGAGAAGAACACAGAGCGGTAGCCGGGATAATGGAGAAACAAGTTGTCGATGCATTCAAGAAGCCAGCGTAATGTCACCGGGGAAGAACGGCATCCAGACATCTGCTTCCAGGGCTGTCTCCAGTCAAACCTGCCAGTGCCTTTATGAATGAGTGCTGTTTGAGCATTGTTGGAGGGAGCCTGAGACTCAAGATTTCCATTGCCAATGACTGAAATTATTGTGCACATGACAGTAAAAGAACTTGAACTCGGAACGGGTGCACGAAACAATGTTGAATGTATTCTAATCAGATCACTGATATGGAATTACAAGAGCTGGAAATCCCTGTTGTATTTCTGTCACATGCTATACTGTATCATCTGCTCATTGAACTTCTGCTGCATTTGATCTATCTGCACTTACTACCAAGTGACCATGTAATCAGCTATTATTATAGTGCTACTCAGATCACAGAAGAGCATCAAAGGAGGGTTTTTGTGTCGATGTCTTGAATACAGACGTATTGTCATGTGGTGGGCGTTGATACTTACATGCAATCTCATTGAACAGGACTCTGGGGGTCTGCTGATGTGAATGGGCTTGGCTTGCAGACCTGCCCAGATCTTTGGTCCGAGGCCTAGAAAAGACTTAATAGTCCCCTGCTGCCAATTTTCACTATCAACTACTGGCCTTGCAGGCCCTGATTAGCCCAGACAGCGGATATCATGATTAATGGACATTACAATTTGCCTTTTGTACTTGAAGTCACGGCGTTGCTGGAGTAACGCTGGTTCATTCAAAGCACAAGAAAAGCCTTGGACTGGTGCTGTTTGTTGTTGTTGTTGTTGTTTTTTATCCAGGCAAAGTCAACTGATGCATGCTTTATCATGCTCTTTTTCCAACAACGCCCTGAGTCACATCCATACAGTCCCACTCACTCACACCTGGGAGCTTCCTTGTATATCCACAGTGCCGTGCTCAAAGGCACCGTGACAGTACTCATTGAGGTGCTTTCCCCACCCACATCTTCCCAGCCGGTCTGGGGATGTGAACCGCCACCCTTTTGATCACAAGCCTGCTTGTCTAATCACTGTCCCCTGACAGCCCAGCATTGTAAAAACAGGACACAAGCACTTTTCATCACCACTAGGGCTATGATTAAATATGAATATTGTTTTCAACCCAGGGGATACCATTCAATAATATTAAATGTTTCATATATTTTGAGAACATCTGAAAAGTCTGCTGGGTATCTATTGGATGTGTGGTCTCTAAAGCCAACAGAAAGTTTGATGAGTAACATGTAGTGTCCTGTTTCATGTCATGTAGGATAGATAATAGTCTTTCATGGTCACGGTTTGGTGTTAAAGCTGTCTAGTCTAGTGCACCCCTAAAAATGTGGCCCTCAGTGCTATAGAAGTCCAATGACTTTCATCGAGAGGTGGAGTATTTCTGCTCTCTGCTGCTTTGGACTCACGAGCCTGCCTCAAAGTAATTCAATTTCACAGAAAAATCTGTAAAACCTCCCTGCTCTGCAAGCACAGAGCTTCTCATTTGGGCCACTGTAATGTCAACATTCAAGCTTTACTTATAGAATTAAGTAAAGCAAAGGCACAATGCTTTAGCGGGGACATTTCAGTGAACAAACAACATGATGACCGCGTCAGACAAAGTTGAGGAACAGGGCTGCCTTCTTCATGACCCCATTGGCTTTAAATCTCAGTCAGTTTCAGTCAACTCTCTTCTCCTGTCACCAATCCTGTCATCGCTGCTATAGCACCATTTATTATTTATGGGATCTTCCTTTCATGTATTTTTACCTCAATCATGCTACTTTTACACTCTCTAATAGGCTTAGCGGTATCTATTTTTTTTATTTTTTTATTACCATGAAGGATTTGAGTCATCTTTGAAATATCATTCTCTTCAATATGAAATGCCTCGCGAAGAAGTCTCCTACTCACATAACCTAATCTACTCTACCCTAACAATCTTTAAGAAATCACACTTCAATAGATAAAGTCACTGGAACTAATGCGCGGCCATATTTTTGCTTTCCTAGAATATGAATGGAAGGGAGGCTTTCTTTTTGAGACTTCTCCCAGTCTCTTTGCCTCCCGTAGCTCTGTAAATGGCTTGTAAACAGGCTGTTTAAGTGTGAAGTCACCCTATGCCCTGTTGCTTCCGCTCTTTATTCATCACACTAACACACATACATTGAAGTATGGTGAATGTTTTTGCTAAAGAGCTGGGGGAAGGGCACCACTGCTCTTGTGGGACTGGGCTGAGACCACGCTCTGCGGAAAGTAATTTGTATTGGCCAGAACAGACACTAGAGGGAAATAATTGAGAAAAAGAGACTTTTTCGAGACAGACCAGGCTGCACTGTAGCTTGTGTTCTGCAGTGTGTGATTTAAAGCCGCCACAATTACAGAAGAAAAGGATAGGAAGGCTTTAAACGTGACCATTAATCTGTTTTGTCGTTTCTCTGATGACACACAGCCATTCATCACACATACATTTTTGGCCCAGTGAGTCCTCTGCCAAATTGGGCAACAGAGCAAAGAGAAAAATTAGAAGATGCTAAATGGAAAGCTAGAATGGAAAGAACAAAGGATAGAAAGGCAAAAGACCGGCACTCTTTTCAGAGGACTCGTTGGGGGGAAAAAGTGGAAAATGATTGAGACAAATAGGGAAAGACGGAAGGAGGACGGGCGAGAGAGAAAGCAGATGCAGAGAGTGAAAAGGGATACATTTTACCTAGTGCAGTGTGAGCGCCAGAGTTGTGTGTAGATGAAGTCAAAGTGGCGGTGGGTTACCATGGCAATATTGGGAAATGGCTGAGGAAGGAGAGAGGCGTAAACAAGAAACCCCATGGATTTCAAGCGCAAGTCAGCGTCCCCAAAGTGCCTGGTTTTCTGTAATTGTGTAATAGTATTTATGCACTAGGCCAGCTCCCAAATGAATCGTCGGGAGGTGAACTCATAAAACTTTGAATACTCAGCTGCTCCCAGACTTCCCCGCTGCACTCGTAGGAATACAGTTCGGTGACTTGTTTTTTCCGAGGTACTGTAGGCCGTTAAAGAGTTAAGCCACCCGTTTTCAAGAGTTCAGCGCTGTTTTTCTCTCTGGTCTCTCTCTGAGCCTGTCGCGCAACATTATCAACACATCCCCGACTCCCGGGGAACATGGAGCAGACTCTGAAGATGTTTGTTTGGAAATGGAAACATCACGATGTCTGTGCCAGAGAAGGTACATTTATCCTGGTGTATAAACATAGCATGTAAACTAAGCTATCAGATGAAAACTATATTGTAGTTTCATTTGGACGGGGGGATCGGGGGGTAGCAGGACTGAATATGTTTATTCAACATGCACAACTCCCCCCCATGCTATCAGTGGCTGGGCCTCTGCATCTGTCATGAGGGGCAGACATGGAGGAGAGTTCACAAGGCCTTTTCTCTCCCGACCTCCAGCTCCAGCTCAGACGTCTTTGTCCCTGCTTTTTGTCTCGCTGCGGGGATTTCCTTTCACCCCATCTCTCCCATCTCTCCTGGGTCCCGATAAGAGATCGGGGTATCCTAATGAAGTGCCAGCGTGATTAGATTCAATTTGCCCTCCGTTTTCCTGTAGGGAGGGAAGAGTTATCTGTCCAAAAAACACTTCCCTCCAGAAACAGGCTTATCCCACAGCCACGTCCCTCTTTTGCCCAGAGGTGCCAGACGGTTGCGACCATTCGGCCTTTATCGCCCACATGGGGGTTATGTGAAGCAACAAACACATATCCATTATCTCAGTCCGGACAAAGCCTATCTGGGCACTGTGGACAACAATGTAAACAGTCACTGGATGGACAGTATTCTCCATCAAGAAGATGTGTTAAAATCTACGCTAGGCAAGATTTTAATGTAAAAATACACTTATCGGCCTAAATCACTAAGTGAGGCTGCATCAGAGAAGAGCATCCCGCCCTAATGGAGACACTGTAGATTTTCCCTGTTTGCCCAATTTATATTCTGGTGCCGGTTATGTGCCCTGGTGGGAAATCTTCTCTGCGCATACGAAGTGATGATTTGAAACTTGAGAGCAAAATACTTCTCTCCTGAACTGCAGCAAGTGAGCACTCTGTCCAGAGAAAACTGAACTCACCAACGATGGCTGAACTCCTGCATCGTTGTGGAGCCTTGAGACTTTTTAAAATCTGTGTGATGCGCTTAAAATGATGGTAAAATGAAAGGGTGTTGTATGATGGATGGCTTGTGCAGCAGCTTGCGTGCCAGTGTATTCTTTTCCCTTTCGGAGAAGGTGGGACAAAGCTGCAGGATTTGGCCAGTGTTTTTGCAGTAGGAGAGCGGTACATCAAGATGGGGCCAACGCACACAAGCTGAAAAGATTTTTGGCATGGGCTGACAAGAGACACTGCTTCAATCAAGGCCGAACCATACATATGGGCCAATGGGTTCTGAAAGCAATCCGTGACTTAATTATTTGTGAAGTGATTCAGCTGAAATCATAAAGCTGGCATTGCCTTGCACACGAGGTTATGTCATCACATGATGGGAGCCTCCTGAAAGAAATGAGGCTATATGAAAAATCAACAGATGAACAATGAGTTGTCATTTGTATAGCCAATGAAGTCCCATGTCCTCAGACAGTTGAATTTCCATTCACCCAGTCTGCCAAGAGGTTCAACTGTAGTGGTCAATTTTTTTCAAGTTCTGGAAGGCTTTGGTTGATGGGGAGACTCCTTCGGGATTTGCATTGTCCACTTCCTGGTTTGGCTTGGATTCTGTCTGAAGGGAAATGAGGGGTGATGTCCTTTAAGTCACAGGCCGTGATTATGGCAATAAGTAGCTGAGGAAAGAAGTACTTCTGAAATGGTCCCAGAGGATATTCTGTGTAGATATGGCAACTCCTGTGGCATTAGCTTTCCGTAGGAGCAGCTTTACCATTAGGAACTTGTGATCTAGTGCTCTGTTGAAATGGCCACTTCTTGAATACACAACTGATATATTATAAACCGTGTCTTTTCCTGAAGTTGCCTTGTAAGGTTGTGCTCTCAATGCCTCAGAAAGGACATTATGCATTGAGACCTGCTACATACTGTACTGTTGAGGGGTCCTCAGCATGAAGTCTTCATTTTTTGTAAAGATGTAACAAAAAGTAGTCCATCAAGTCCTTGGGGATATACATTTTCTAGAGATTTGTTGCTAATTATGAGTCATACCCAGTAATACCCATACTAGGGGTGTAACGGTACACGTATTCGTATTGAACCGTTTCGGTACAGGCTGTTCGGTTCGGTGCGCGTATGTACCGAAATACACGCCCAGCTTTTAACCACGAAAGTGCAGAATGGATTTAAATTGTGTGCGGA
>CABFOP010013392.1:3731-21867 GCA_900683385.1 Anoplogaster cornuta
ATGGGCCATTTGTGCTCGTCTGCACTGAGAGTCTCTGATCAGGAGTCCGTCTGTCAGTCTGCCTCTAATGACAGCTAAAACAAAAACATGAAGAGTAAACCTTCTGGCTTGAGGGTAGGGTTGGAAATTACTGGAAATTTAGATACAGGTCAGTACGTCCAATACGAGAATTTTCTACATCGACTGAAAGCATATTTCATTATGCGATAAATCTAATGAATGTACAAATCAAACACAAAGATTTATCGCATAATGAAATATGCTTTCAGTCGATGTAGAAAATTCTCGTATTGGACGTACTGGAACCTGTATCTAAATTTCCAGTCATTTCCAACCCTACCCTCAAGCCAGAAGGTTTACTCTTCATGTTTTAGTTTGAGCTGTCATTAGAGGCAGACTGACAGACGGACTCCTGATCAGAGACTCTCAGTGCAGACGAGCACAAATGGCCCATCAGCTAAATATGGCACATTCAGGATTAATCAACGGCCGATCCACAGAGGCCCTGTCTGTTTTCAAACATTAATGGATGTGCTTAATGTGTCACGTCGATTTGATTGGGAAGGAACACAGAATTTCACACGTTAACTTTGCAGTCGCATTCCTTGATTTCCTGTGTTAAATATTAGTCCACCATAGCATCGCATTCTTTTGTTATCTATAACTTTCAGCTCAGTTTCAGTCCCTGTAAACTTCTCAGTGGTGTTTTGTTTTGTCTCAGCAGCTGTGTTATTCACTTCCTCCTTGAGATTAGTCTTTACTTTTGGTCAGTTTGACTCGTTTGTCACTATGACTTTACCGGCTTCTTTGGTAGGGGAAATTACCTTCATACATTTCCATCAGCACTTCTAGGGTTTCTACTATTAGTACAAGGGCTGTTTTACATCAGCCCTTCTACTTTTGAACCGTGAGATTGTTGCTTTTGAAATCTTGACATGTTTGTTTCTACAACCTGTTTGTTCTTTTTCAGAAAATTGAGAATTTGAAAGAGACTACTTGTGTAAGTCAGAACTCACATTTTTCCTTCCTTTCTTTTCAGTTTTGAAGTCTATGTCTTGGTATTGTATTGCATTCCAATGTCTCTTTCTCTTTTCAGAGTATGGTAGAGTCCATCAAGCACTGTATTGTATTGCTGCAAATTGCCAAGGTAAACACATTCTCGATGCATGCTTCATTCACCTCTCTGTAGTTTGGGTCTGCCGTTGCACCATGTCATTTTGTGAGACCACATCACGGCACTTTGTGTCTCTAAAGTAGTTCCTCACTTACAGTTGCTATCTGGGGTGGTGGCTGATGAGGGTGTAGCCCAGTACTCATTTCATCACATGTTCCATTGAGCCCTTTGGGAGGAAGTGGAGCAATACTTTCTGCTTCATGTGTGTTAGGTGAGACATTTGGCATTTTAAACTCAGAACTCATGTAACATCAAGGGTAAATTAATCTAGATATTGACTGAAATATTCTACCCTTATTGATAAGTGATTGGATTCTACCATGTGATGAAAGGATTACTACAAATGGGCAGTTGGTGAATATTATGTTCCATGTGATGAGAGGGATGGAGCTCATTGGACCCTGACATTCACAATGCTTTTTAGTTTCCTGTTAAGACTTGAGGCTTCCTCCACAAGTAGTCTAACATTGTCTTCTCAAAATTTTAAGGACCAAAGTAACGAACAGCAACACGCAAACGGACTTATAGTAAGTTTGACATTCTCTGTCCATGCCAAAGATTTAAATCAAACAAACTCCTAACCTCTTTTTCCCCGCTTAATTCACTCTGCATTGTAGAAAAGCAGATAAATCAGATCTTTTTAGTGCATGTCATGTAATCTGGAGATCAGCTTTTTCTCAAATTTCCCTCTCTTGCCTGCCACCACTATCTTTGTAAATTAATTATTTCCTGCTTTGTGCTCAGTTTTGATGTTGTTGTAGAAATGGTTGGGAACTGTCCTGTCCTTGAATCATCACGACACAGAAATGTGTATGCAACATATTGCACATGGTTTGTTGCGATATGTGTATGTGTTCACTTTACCCCACCCCCACAAATTGTGTGTACACTGCGCCTGCTTATTGAACCATCAAGGACTAATAGTCAGGCCATCCAGAGTGCTGTTTACTGGCTCTGCTGGTCTCCTGCATTCATTTTTTAAAGCAAGAATCCCACAGGATCAGGACAGCTCATAGGCCTACAGTGCTCTTACAGCAAACTTAATCTCACAGGCGTAAGTATTATGGCGTATTAATGGGACAGTATAAGCTACATGCTCACATTCAGTTGCATGAGTATGTACATAGGCTTTGCGCTGAACATATCTTGGCAGCTTTAGAATCATTACATGTTTGGATTGTGTATATGTCACGTTGCCTGTAAGCTGACAGCGTAGACCATATGGTGAGTGCACTGCAGACCTTGGTTGGTAGACAGAAAGGCTTCAAATACTTGAAATACTGGCAGCATGTTCAGTATTTGTCTGCAAATACTTGTACTATAATGTAGGACCGCAGTGTTTCCCTAGCTAACTGCTGCATTAATAATACATTTAGTAAAGTAAATGTATTGATTGTTAACCATTGCTTAAAGCAGTCTTCAGCTGTAACCCCCTCCTTCTGACCAACTACATTCCTCCCCTGCTTTTGATTCATCTCCTTTCAAGGCCACTCTCTGGTCCCACCATGACAGAGCAATCATTATGGAATTGGCTATAATTAGGAGCCATTGCCTTACTTTCCTGTAGGCATGTGGATGAGGCAAGCGTCAAGTGATGAAGGGGAGCTAGAAAGGAAAGAGGAGGAGAGGGCATATGGAAAGTGAACGGAGACCTTCTCCCGAATCTGCTGAAACCACTCTTTTCTGCATGCCCTTTTCCACCTTTCATCATATTTCGCGTTCAGCAAACTATCCTACTCCTTTGTAGAATAGTGTAAAGGGGGACTATTCCATTCTGAAAAACAATCATACATGACTTTCACATCAGACCTCTTCATCCTCTTGGTCATCATCTTTCATGCAACATGCTCACCATTGCATCCTGGGATTGTGGAGGCCCTACTGCAGCCTTGCTGGTTTCTAGCCTTGGTCTTTCTCTAGGCTGTCTTCCCTATCCTCCAAGTGTCAGGGCACAGGTGGAGAATCTGCCGTTGTCTTTTTACTGGGTCACTGTACTCCTGTTCAACTCAGATGGTGTAGTTGTTGGGGACTAAATACGGTTTTCAGCTTTAGCTTGTATTGTCGGCATAGTTTCAGTTGGGTCAATGGTGCCAGTGACCCCCTTTTTGTTTGTGTGAGGAGTGGGGGAGTGGGGGGGGAGCAGACCACAGCAGAGAGACAAAACATGTTACAGATTTAGTCTGCAGCTCGGTGGAGTTAATTAACTCCGTTAGACTGGAGGGTTGGTGCTGTTTGTTGTTGTATAAAGTTACTACTTGCCTTGGGATTTCAAGGTGTGTAGTTGTCTCCGTATTGATTAAATTAATGGAATCTGGTAATCCCACTCTTTACAGGAAATTGAGACAAAAGCAATTGATCTACTTTGGCCGTGTAGTGCATATTTTATTACACTGCCTGTTGTTGTTGCTTAGTTATAACATCAAGCAGCAGTACACAAAGTGTTAAAGTCGGACTGAAATAGCTTTGCTTATATTTTGTACTACCCTTGGTGGCAAAATAGTGTGTGTCAATTGTATTAACTAATTTACAATTCATATTTTTTTGTTTTGAATTATAAAAATTGTTGTTGTTTTTTTTAAATCACTGCGCCACCTACTGGTCTTTGTTTCCACATTTCTGAAACCATTGCTTTCAGGAAGCGCTTCATTTGCATGCAGCCTATCACAGCGTGTATTTGCTCAGATCACTGGCTGCTATCCTACAAAGCACCGCTATTATTCTGTCATGAAGTGTCCTGGTAATGAAGCAGTGTTCTTTTTTTATTTGATCACTTGTTTGATCAACTGATCGCGTTGTCACCAGCAAATCGGCTGTGGCCAATTAAAGCTGATTGCAGCCGAGACGTTTTAACTCAGCTGTGTGACTGTCGAGACGGGAGTGCCGAGAGCTGAGAGTCGGTCAGCTGCCGAGAGTTCTGCAGCTTACGGGAGGTGCTCGGCCTGGCAGAGCACAGATCTGGATCCTGCCTAACTGCCGTTATTTGGATAAACTGACCACATATTCTGAATCTACATGGTTACTTTCTCACCAGAAAAAATATTAAAACTTAATAAAGTGACATATTAACAGTCCTACAACAAAAAGGCAGGATCCTGCACTGGGGATAAACTCATTGCGTGTGTTTACCTTTAGTCTCAGCCTCAGACGGTCCGCCCACTAGCTGTCACTCAAAACGCAAGGGTACAACCTCGACCCCGCCCACCCAGTATCCAACCTCCAAAATAACATGATAGTAACATGCCCAAAAGTACAATTTTTTTATCATTAAAAACCCACCATTTTAAAACCATTTAAAAACAAATTGATAGTATTTAAAATTTCAGTCCGACTTTAAAGGAAAAGGTTTGAGTGCATGATATGTGATTGTGGTTAGCATATAAGTGCGTTGGATCATAGATGTTTTTGGTTAAGTTAAGGTCACCACACCTCCTGGACACTCAGAAATAAAATGGTGTTTTCATTCATGACAGCAGATAGTATATGGACATTGATTGATGCTTAAGTGGTTAGGTTTTGATTACATTTGAATAGTGGTTTTAGGTAGGTAGGTAGTGGCATGAGTGCATTACTATTGAAGAAAAGTGTTAGCTGTAACCTGCGAGGCTGGTGTTTTTGGTGTTGATGGCAGCTCTCGTTTTGTTTATGGTCCCTCCAGAGCACCATCAATCCAGTGGATGGGATCTACCAGCCTCCTCTGGACACTCCTGTAGTCAACACCACCATGCCAACACAGACCACACTACCCACAGGTACTGGCCATCTGACCGCCTACTCCCCATCTCTTAGAAATGTTTGGAAGAAGCAGCTACACACAAGAGACGTGCCTTTGTGTGTGCATGTGCTAGATATGTTGACACCATTGAATGTAGTTTCACGGACTCTACATCATCCAGAAGGTTTTGTAGTATATTAGTTTGGTTTGGTTAAAGGTAACAATAGCTCCCCCTGGTGTTCACATCTTAGTGTACCCCCATTCTGTATTTGATGTATCCACTTTGAGTAGATAATCTAATTTCTGTCTCTTTCTTAATGGACTGTGTAATCCCATTCACAGTCCAGGCCTCTGTCGGCAATGTCTAATGTCGATTATGATTTACTGTGGCTCAGCTTCATGGACCTCAGGCTGCCAGGCTGTTTTAATGTGATTTAGCTTAAGTTAGAGTCCTTGGCACTAACTCGCCTTCTTCCCTTTACCGCTCCTCTTCTCTTCCCTCCCATAGACGGATCTCAGGTGTGTAAATCAGACCAACGACCATCCACACTACCTGTGGGTTCCGGCGTCACGGTGATGGGCAGCCTGCAGACCCCAACGCCCAACAGCACAGGTGAAAGGTCACTTCATTCCAGCAGCCAATCGTATTGTAGCACTGGGGTAGGCCAGAATGCCAAATAACCCAATAGCTAACATCAATACACAATAACATCCTTCTCTTGGCTTCCTTTAGGTGTGTGCCAAATGTGGTGCTTTTATTACAAAGGGCATTTTGCAGCAAAAACTGCAGTTTTGAATGCAGAGTATCTTTGCAAAGCAAATATAACACTAACAAGAAGAAAAGTAATAGTAATAACTTTTAAATACATTTTTATAGCATTTATCCAGCCTAGATCGCAGTGTCCGTAAAAATAAAGTAAATAAAAAAGCTGAATAAAAAAGCAAAGGAAGGTTGAGGTTCCTGCTTGTTTGTCTCTCTGCTGAGGGCAGCAGTATGAAAATGCTGTGCTGTGCACTAAGGAGGCAGGCTGGCTGCCGGGGAGCACTGTCAATATGCACTGCAGAGGAACCCATCATGTTAAAGACAGCTTAGTGTTACTACATGAGAGAAGACTGCTGGACTGAGCACTCAGAAATGAGAGCCATGCTGTACGCATGCAGAAGCCCTATGTTTGGATTTTCTCACTTAGATAAATTGCACGTCAATACAGTGTATCCATGCAATTTTTGGTTGTTTTTTTTTCACCACCACTCTGTCTCCATCGCTCTGTCAGGGAGTGGTCCGTCAGGCCCCAGTAGTGGCGTCGCCTCCCCAGCCCACATCCCCCTCCCCTCCCACTCGGTGCCAGACTTCTCCTATTCCTCCAGCGAGGACGAGTTCTACGACGCTGACGAGTTCTACCAGAGCAGCACTTCCCCCAAACACTGCATAGAGTGAGTATAGTATCGCCTGCCTCCAATACTGCATAGAGGGAATACACCATCCCCTCCCTCCAACGCTGCATAGTGTGAATCTATTGCTTCATAGAGTGTGTGGCACCTCCAGCAGGAAAAAAACTGCATAGTAAGCACGTAAAAAACAAGCTCCATAAGCTGCCTTAGTCCATGATAAGCTTTCAACACAGTCGACTGTTATATCCTTATCCCTCTTGCTTCCTGCCTCCTCTCCTCCTCAGTCCCTCGGGGCCTCCAGCTGCCTTGCCCCTCGGCAATGACGAAACGGCACTGAAACGACCCGACACCAATGAGTCCCTCAACTCCTCCATGTCCAACGGTACCACTGATGCAGGTAACACACACTTCTATTATTATTTTTTTAATCGGACTTTTTTTGTTTTGCCTTTTTGGTAACCGTAACGAACGCATACTAAGTTAGAGCTGTTTCCCACTGAACTAGTAGGAGTTGGCAACAGTTATTACACTGCTGAGTTCTGACCAAAAGGTGTAGCATTGGCACTGCACCACTTTTGTAGCTTGAAGTACCTCCATTACAAATGTTCTCGTGCAGAGGGAAACCCTATGGCTCAGTGGTCTAAGGCGCATACCACATAACTGTGACGTCCTGCGTTCGAATCCGGCCCGGGATACTCTCTACTGACTGTCAAATAAAGGCAAAATGCCCCAAAAAAAGCAACATTTAACTCTCAGAAAAGGTAGGATGTGAAAATAATGCTGTTTGCAGCCGTAAGAGACTTGGTTGTCTGCTGTTGTTGTCAGACCCGTTTGATAGCCATGACGACCGTGATGATGACGGCGAGGGGGAGTCGGTGGAGGAGCACAAGAGCGTTATCATGCATCTGCTGTCCCAAGTCCGACTGGGCATGGACCTCACGAAGGTAAACACACAGATGTATCCACCCGTCTCTCTGTCTACTGCACTCACCCGTCTCTTTTGAACAACAAATCACAGCTTGCGTCTTTTTGTCACTTTTTCACAGGTGGTCCTCCCTACCTTCATCCTAGAAAGAAGGTCTTTGTTAGAAATGTATGCAGACTTCTTTGCGCATCCCGACTTATTTGTCAGGTACTTTTAAACGACTCTTATTCAATGCAATTTACATCTGAACTAATACATGCTTTGGTTTGACTATATTTAGTGACCAACATACATTAACCTGGGCAGAATGTGGTGGTGTGCCATAGGATAATACACTGAGCACCAGGGAAGTCTGTTTAGTGCGCTTCTCTGTGAACCATTATGAACTATTGGGGTTTGACTCATTCATATGATCTCTGCTAGCATCGCTGAGCAGCCAGAGCCCCGCGAGCGCATGGTTGAGGTGGTGAGATGGTATCTGTCGGCCTTCCATGCGGGGAGGAAAGGCTCGGTGGCCAAGAAGCCGTACAACCCCATCCTGGGAGAAGTCTTCTACTGCCACTGGGACCTTCCCAACGAGACGGAGGAGCCTTCCCCGCCCACGGTGAGACCGCAGGCAGCTGTGGTCGAGGCTGTCGGGACTATTGTGTTCTTAACTCACATAACTTTGCCAGAATTAGCTTAAATAAATGGTGTTCCTTTTGAATTTGAAGTGGTTCCCTGTAATCCTTTGGGAACTTCTCCACATCCTTCATGGATATATTTAAGGGATAGTTCACCACAAAATGAAAATTCAGTCATTAGCTACTCACCCTCATGTCAGTTGAAATGCCAAACACAGTTAGTTGGTTTTGACTGACATAGGGGTGAGCAGTTCACCTTTAATATTGTATACATATATATTATAATCATTTTGTAGTGTTATTACATGGAAAGATGTGACCCCCCATCTAATGTCTTGGTAGTCCCACCTCAGTCCCTTGTGTCTCTTCCCCTCTGCCAGGAGACGATATCAGAAGGCCCGGTCCCGTGGTCTTCACACAACAGTGTGTGTTTTGTAGCAGAGCAAGTCTCTCACCATCCACCTAGTGAGTGTCTGACCTTCTTTATCTTGTAGCACCGGATCAGGGTTTAGACAGGAGTGCCAAACCTTTTGACCCGACAGGGCCAACGGGCTGAAAGGTATCATGGATTACATTGCAGTCATTTAGCAGACGCTTTTATCCAAAGTGACTTACAAAGGTACTTGACACTATGTGACACCCTGAGAGTCTCATGCTCTACCGACTGAGCCGTCCAGTGTTTGTTAATAAGCAGGCTATCTCAAATCATGTCTCAAATATACATCAAATCAAAACATTTGAAGAGACAGAAAAGTGCTGTTGAAGGCCAAATTTAGTTTTGGATGCTGTTGGATTAGAGTATGTTTACATTAGAAATAGTATTAGAAATCATTGGATTGACTGATTATTTTATTATACTAGCTAATGATGATTATATTATGCTTGAGGTTGCTTGTTGACTTGGTGTCTGGAGTATCGCTGACAAGTTGACACCTTTTTACCAACTCTTTCCTCTCTTCTCTAGTTTCTGCATTCTATGCAGAGTGTTGTAGTAAGAAGATCCAGTTCAACGCTCACATCTGGACTAAGTCGAAGTTCCTAGGGATGTCCATAGGTGTCCACAATATTGGCCAAGGTACGGTAAAGCACTGCATCACACACTCCAAAATGTACATTTCATAGTCACAACTGCATGTACTTCTAATAATCATTTGATGGTTGTGGTCTAGGCTGTGTGTCATGTTTGGAGCATGATGAACACTATATCCTCACCTTCCCGAATGGATATGGCAGGTATGTGTGATATTTGTCTCTTGAGTCTGTCTGGATCATCATCATATCCTTTACTTACACCGCAGTCTGTCTGTCCAGGTCGATCCTGACGGTGCCGTGGGTGGAGCTGGGTGGGGAGTGTAGCATCTCCTGCTCCAAGTCAGGCTACAGTGCCAACATTGTGTTCCACACCAAGCCCTTCTATGGAGGCAAGAAGCACAGGATCACTGCTGAGATTTTGTAAGGGGAAATTACACTTATTGTAGCATAATTCAAGTTACGTTTAGAAAGGCTTGGTTATGAAGTCCCTGCTGTGTCTGAGTGGACAAAAGATGATCTTGGTGCTATAATGGAAGCCAAATCTTATAGTGAACCGGTTTTTTAAAGTAATGAAACATCACAATTTCTTTGTCTCTTTTGCAGTGCACCTAATGATAAGAAGTCTTTCTGCTCCATTGAGGGGGAATGGAACGGAGTGATGTATGCCAAGTGGGCATCAGGAGTGAGTTCAGTTTTAAACAGGATTTAAACAGGAACAGAACCAAGGCATTCTCACAGAGGACTTGGTGTATTTGGTTGAACCAGAGTGAAATGTAGATGCTCAATACACAGTGCATTAGCTGCTTCAGGAAAAAGCATTTGCTAAATCTTGTGCCTAATCGTAATAACGCTGTGGGTTTGTTATCTGGCAGGAGAACTCTCTGTTCATAGACACAAAGAAGGTGGGCATAATTAAGAAGAAGGTTCGGAAGCTAGAAGACCAGCTGGAGTTCGAGTCCCGCAGGTGAGAAACAAACCCTCTCTTACTATACTCATAGCCATAGCATACTAGCATATCACTGGATCTATCCACACTGCTACACCGGAGTCCCTCTGAAACAAAGTGGTCACAAATCACACCCCGCTGATTCTGCCACGTAGTTAATTTCACAAGTGATGAAGTAATGGAGACAATAACATTCCCTGACATGAATCTCTGTATTTGTTGTATTTGAACTTCAACCCTTGACCCCTTCAGACTGTGGAGAGACGTGACACTGAACCTGAAGCTGAAGGACATTGACTCGGCGACGGAAGCCAAGCACCGGCTGGAGGAAAAACAGAGAGCTGAAGCCCGAGAGAGGAAGGAGAATGAGCGGCAGTGGGAGACCAGGGTGAGACTGTCTGGCTTTCTACTTGTAACTTAACATTGCGTGGTGTATGTATAAGATCCATAAATATTTGGACATTAACACACTTTTTTTTAATTTAAACATTGCAATGCAACAATATCTAACTTTTAGCATGACTGCATACTAAAAATGACTATTGAATATAATCTTAATCAGCCGAAATACATTTGACACCCTGAAATGGGGGAACAGGAGCACAAATTATGATTTGTTTTTTTTAAGTTGACAATCCACACTCCTCATTGTCCTCATTGTGTGATTTGACATTGAAAATGAGTATGAGTATCAATGCAAAATGGTGTGTTAAATACAGGAGCTCACTCTGTATTCATGTGAAATCTGACAGATCCAAAACTTCTATTTCAGTAGTAGGAAGAGATCAAAACTAGATAAGTTGGAAACATTAGATAGTGTGATTTTAAGATCAATTTGAATATAGTTATTCACCTTTAGTGAACAATAGGATACACCGTTGGATGTCTGGTTGTAGTCACCATTGCTGTTTTTGTCTTTCTCCAGCTGTTCCATGAAGATGGGGAGTGCTGGGTCTACGATGAGCCTCTATTAAAGAGAATAGCTTCACAGAGGCACTGAGGAGACTATGCACACTCGGAAACACACACATGCATACGCATAAATACATGCACACACAACACAGAGTCTTCATAAGAACTCTTTTGCAAAGCCACTTCTTATACAAGCCTTGGAATGACTGATGATTGAATATGTACACAGCTTTGCATTTGACAATAATATTGAATGAAATCAATGAAAAACATCTAAGATGTAAAATGAAAATTAGTAAATGCTCCTCCCCTTATTTGGCCAACCTCACTTCCACCACCACCAATACCCCTCCACTGCCCTCCATGAGACTCAACGGTGAAGATGGAGATGGGCGTGTCTATATCTCGTGTCTCTCAACTCTGTCCATCATCTTCACAACCACGCCCTTCAGCAGGTCCACAGGATGACCACAAGCGGCTCGTTGTTGTTGCTCCAGTTGTTGTTTTCGGGGGGCGGGGGTGATAGTGTTCAGATCAAATAAACCTTGACAAACAAAACAGCGCTCTACATCTCAGGGAATCTGGTGACTGAGGAAAGAAAGCTGCTGTCCCCTCCAAGAGTCTGACAGCCTTATGTAATGGTGGAATGGAAGAATCACAAGAGGGTGGGGGAGAACTTCTCGGCTTGCCTACAACTAGTTACAACTGTTGTTTATATATAGATATACATATGATGGATATATAAATATATATTCTTCTCTTTTTTATTTCATTGCTCTTTTTGTTTATTTTTCATTCCGGCAATAGTTTAAAATATTTGAAGATATGTACTTGATTGCTTCACAGCTTTAGGACTCATTCCATGATATTTTGTTCCCATTCGAGCTCATTAATATTGCCTCTCAAACCGATTTGATCCTTCACCATCCCTATTATGTCTAAGGTGCTGTCCAGAAGCAAGCCCTACATAAGCCATAGCATCTCAACACATGTAGAATGGGAGAGTTGTGATAGATTTATTTAATATATGCAATATAGACATGTTTTCACGTTGCCTGTCAAAGGACAAATTTGGGCATCCACTATGCTTTTAACTAAGATCTCTAAGAAGTTTAGAGCCACGAGGCTGAAGGGACTTTCATCTGGACAGGGTCCTTACGGTCAAAAGGACAACGAGTACTAGTCTGGAAATGTTTCCATTTCACCTGAAAGCATTTATGAAGTGATTGTTTACTTATTTTTGTCTTTCTGGATCATCGGATGACATGGGTGTTTGGGTAGGAGTGAGTCTTGAGTCTCCCTTTTGTGCTGCACATCCTCTGTCCTCGTCTGCTTCTGAGTGGATGACCTTTGCTAATGTTCATTCTGGTGTGAGGGGAGAGGAAACACACCACGTAGACTTGGGAGACACACCTGCTGTATCGTAGAGTGCTGCTATAGTCTGAGTTGTGTTTTGTCTGTCCAGTTTGCTGCCATCTTAGCCTACCATAAGTCCAGTAAGGATTTTCAATATAAGAAACATACAGGGCAAAATGTAGCCTCTGGTTCAACTCTGGCTATTTAAACCATCATTCATCCTCTCATTCACAGCTACATAAGTCAAATCTTAATGCAAAGATATTGGGATGAGTTACTAAAAGAAAATGATGACTTTTTCACCAGGTAATGCCCAAGAATGATATTTTGCAGCAATGTACTGAGCTCACTTCAGAGTTCCCTGTTACCTTTGACATGTTAAATAAAGATGTGTTCATTGCCTCTCCTAGATATTTGGCCAGTGTGAAAAGCAAGTTGGTAGATTTAAATGAATATGAAAAGAGCTTCTCTTAAAAGGTTGTTTGACCTGGTGAAACGATCTATAAAGACAGATGCATATTACCGGAGATGCATGCACACCCATTGATGACCTGTGGTGAAAATCTAAACCTGCTCATATTGCAACGGTTGAATTTCTAAAGAAGTTAACGGTCTTTGGGAATAAGCCAATTCAGATTTGCAGAGGTTCTACAAAACTCGAAGCCATTTATTTTTTCTCCATGTTATGTCTTTGTAAATTATATTGAATTGAGGCCTTGCCATACATTTCAGTATCACTCAGTATCGCTTAATAGAAAGCAATCAAATGTATTTTTTATTTCATTCTGATCATAACCATTGATTGTATCAGATTCTCCTGTTTATTGATGCATAATATTAAATCTCCATGAGTTTATTCCTGAGTTTTTCTGATGGTCCTTTCAGAAGAGCATCCTCAAATCAGGCTGTAGAAAGGCTTCTTGTGTCACACCAGAAGAATGTTTGGAAAGTAAAGGCCTGCTGACTGTAACATGGCCCATATTGAACTGTTTAAAGTGGGTGATTGGTTGAGATGAAATTTGGTTGACAGATTCTGACTGAGTACATTTTGAGCAATGGGGAGGGAAATGTCATGTCGCTCTGATGATTACATTCCTAGCTCGGTGAGAAAGCAAAGAGTATTTGCTAAATATTTATAGATATACAGAACTGACTGGGTTTGCAAATCTTTTTTACACTACTGAACCATTTCACAGTAATGAGTTCATTACATTCGGTTTGTTTAGGGGGGGAAATATACCGGATGTAATCTGATGCATACTGCATAACGTTACACTGAATAAAGCATGTCAGGGATTTCATTTCTACACAAAACAATTTACTTTTTTATTGTAGTTATTCAACAGTTTTACACTGTTTCGCTGCAGTGAACTTAATCGTAGTTTAGTACTTTTGTCATTTCAAAACTGCTTAATGTTATTTCTTGAAGACGAATTACCTTATTTGGAAAACGGCACGGACAGAACCGCACCGTCCGCACGGGGCGCTGGTTGTCCCACTTCCGTTACTTTTTTCCCACAATCCTGTGCGACATTCCCTATATAACGAACTTCCACCCACTTTTCTCTCTCTTTCTCCCCGGTCCTCCATGACAGGTGATTGCTTTGCGTTCATGTTATTTTCTTTCAAACATGCTATAGGTTAGATACTGGTTTTCATCTACTAACTTTATTTTTCTATAGCGTTTGTTCAACTGCGTATGTTTTGCATTATCCTAAAATGTCTGTATTAGTACTGTTAGCAGCAGGCCTGCCCTCCACGTGGCTCACGTGTTGAAATGCTAACAGACTAGCTAGGAAGCTAATGGCGCATTTTTCCACTAACGTTACAGCAGTCATTGCAGTGCAGTTTATCCCATGTTGAAATGATGAATTAAGTGTTGGTAGGGACATCTGACTACAGTTGAGGAAACGCCAACCTTTCTGACCACATGGGAGAATATCAGTGCGTAGTTATTACAAGCCATAACCTGGTAACGTTAACTTGTAAAGCACTCATCTGATTGGCTGCTTTTACTTTCAGATCCATCGTCAAGATCTCTACACAAAAGTTGCGACATCATTGGTAAGGAACCAGAACTGACCTTTCTTAAATACATATAGCTGGTGATGTTTTGATTATAAGAGTAGTGGACAGAAGTGATTTCTGAAACTTTTATTACTGAAGCTATTAATGTGCCTGAATGACTTGGCACCATCACACCACTGCAATTTCAAGAACTGACCGGAGTGTCTCCTTTAATCAGGTTCAACTTGATGCTTCAAAGTCCTGAAACTCATCATAAATTTGAACTGGTAAGAGGCATTTGAATCATGTTTAGTTTTAACTGGAAGTCGATGATTATTCATGAATAAGAGTAGTGGACAGAAGTCATTTCTGAGTAGTTATACACTGAGACTTATATATATATTTAAATGGCTACAATTTATCAGAGTATTGCTAAGCTAAAATGTGTTTCCGCAGGTATCTGAGAAGCAGAAAGAAATGCTGAAACTGGTCAAGGTAAGTCATCGTTCTCAAGTAGTTTTGCTTAATCACAGTCAGTGATTCTGCACATGATATCTGTGTTGCTGTGATGACATTATTTGCTACTCTTGACAAAACGGGATGACGAATCTGCAACCACCATTTGCATTTTCTGAGGCACACGTGATTTGGAATTTAATCTGGGAATATTTAAATAACTAGACTAATGTGAACTGTATCCTTTAAACAGATGCAGACAAAATGCTGGACTGGATCCCACACTGCAACGGCCAGAACAGGTTACTAATAAACTCTTCTTAGCATAAATACTAAACACTGAATGATGACTTGTTAAAAAAACAATGGGAATCTCTCTGAAAAAGAATGAAAGATGCTGTTTTTCTGATCCAGTGCCGACTGGAAAATCTGCACTTTTGAACATTTTCTGCCTAAACTAATATTTTGCATTACTTTACAGATGGTCTCAATGTTCTTGCTCCAGCAACTGGTGAGTTGCAACTTTGTTCTGAGATGAGTTTGCCTGTCAAACATCCTAAGCTGATACAGTGATGATCGCATAGTTCAGCTGATACTCTGTGACGAACATGCAGCATAGTCTTTCGCTCCTATCTGACGTATCTGCCTCAATCACCCATCGGGCCACTAGTTTGCGAAAGGAGTCTTGACACCCCCTTTTTGTTTCAGAAACGGGAATGGCTGACCAGTGCCAGTGAAGGTGAGTTAGGAGGTTGACTGACAGTCTTGTTGCTTCTTGATACAATGATGATCGCATAGTTCAGCTGATACTCTGTGATGAACAATCAGCATTGTCTTTCGCTCCTAGCTGATGTATCAATATTAAAGCTATAGATGGTTCTATTACCAACTTCTCCGTCCTGATTGTTTTTTGTTTTGCAGGACTAATTTAATTATGGCAGGTCTTTGGTCATCTGCAATATGGCTGACTGGGGTAGGTATCATGTCCCTGATGACTATGCATCTTGATCCTTGACAATTTGATGTGATGACGACGAATCAGGTCTCTGATCCCGTTGAAGACATTAATCATCATGTGATCTGATCTGAATTGTTAAGCTGTTTTAACCTGTATATTCCTGAAGCCATAAGGTACAAATAAAATTGTTTAAATTGCAGAGGGAGTGGAATTCCATGACTGTCCATGAAACACCTCCAGAAACATGGTGAGTATAAACATGGCATGCCTCTTGAGCACCTCAGACCCAGATAACTAGCAGGGCTGGTTAGTAGTTGTGTTTTTCAACGTTTGCCTGGTTGGTTCGAGGTGTGAACATGCAAGCTGTCTGCCCTCCATGGCACAACTAATGTGACCCCCGTTAAAGCTAGTCTGCACCAAAACTGACCACTTTGATCAAGTTCTACTAAAATTTGAACCAGTTATCCTTCAGTCTCAGCCACATCTGGGTCTGAATGCACATGTACAAAAGTAGGGATCTTAGGTGTTGTAGTACACCTTCCTACATCCCTGTTCTCTGGCCTGTGTGATGACTAAATAAAAGACTGACGACAATCCATGGAGTCTGTAATATTAGCTCTAGCTGATCTGGTCAGTAATTAAATGTGATCCTAATACTAGTTATGCGTGATTGATCTGATGTCCGTCTGTCTTTTCAGGTCTGGTGGCTTAGTTTGGAGGCCTGTTAGGGATGGCTAAAATGGGATTGTCAAAGGTAAGATGGTGCAAGACTTGCAGGGTGTACATGGCCTATATGGGTTCAGTGATGTCTACAAATGTCTGACCTGAATATTAATGTGGACATTATCTTATCCTGAGTAACCATGTTAAGCAAATTGCATTCTGACAAAACTTGAAACTCATTATAACCCTCCTTTGTTCCACCTTCAGGTGACAGCGGGATGTTGAGGCTAACCTTGGTAAGCATTTCAACAAATTAAATGAGCCTTGTCCAGAAACTCTTTAAAACAAAGTGCTAAAACATTGAACTTTTACTAGAGTACCTAATGGGCAAGTTTCTGGACATAACCCAGTTTTTATAACTACTCAACCTGTGATGAAAAGATTCTGCCAAATGAGTCATGATTATACCCATACCGTTCCATCTTTTTCTGAGGTTGTATGGTCAATAAAACAGATTACTTTGTCCAATATTGGGTTCCCTAAAAACGTTTACTTTTTCTTCTGAAGCTGTATGCTGGGATGCAGCTGAGTCCCCGGGCCTGCTGGCCATGAATCAACCTTCAGGTGACAGCTGGATGTTGAAGCTAAACTTGGTAAGCATTTCAACAAATTAAATGAGGCTAGTCCAGAAACTTGCTTTTAAAAACAAAATGCTACTGTCTTGTAAGACATTGAACTTTTAGTAGAGTACCTAATGGGCAAGTTTCTGGACATAACCTGTTTTTTATAACTACTCAACCTGTGATGAAAAGATTCTGCCAAATGAGTAATGATTATACCCATACCGTTCCATCTTTTTCTGAGGTTGTATGGTCAATAAAACGGATTACTTTGTCCAATATTGTGTTCCTTAAAATGCTTAATTTTTCATCTGAAGTTGTGCATGCTGGGATGCAGCTGGAGTCCCCTGGCCATGAATCAGCCTTATGCCAGATGGAATTCCGAGACTTTGAAGTGAGTATTGTAGCTGGTGTTTGACATGTTTTTAAAAGTTCATTCTTCCCTGTTGGCACTTTATCAACCTGTGAAAATCAGAATAAACATGTCTGTGGTAAATAACAGAACTCCTTATTGTAGGAAATCCAACATGTGCAGTAAGTTTGTAATACTTGCTCTCTCCCCCCAGCTTTATGGATGGTGTCCCGAGAGCTGTGGGCGATGGGACTCAGGCCGCAAGATTGTCACTAAGTTTGTTACCTTGTTTTTGAAATGTAACTTGAAACATTGTCCCAATAAAAACACTGAAGAGGAATTCTGTGGTTTTCATTATTTTATAAGGCTAAGATGAGCAAATGGGTCAGCTGAAACTACAGTGCAGGGCTCCACTCATGAGCAAATACAGCCCTAAAGTGTACAGGTTTCATCCCAGCCAAACGTCACCTGCTGACTTCCCTTATTTGTTAACTAGTAGACATAAACTGCCATGTTGAATTGATGGATTAAAAATGAGTAGGTTTGATTCTTTGATGATAGAGGTTCTGAAGTACACTATGTTGGAGGTGAGCCAGGTATTGTGATGACTGGTCCAGCGCCCCCTGGTGACGAGACCTGGAACTGAAATGGTAGTCAAGTGTGCTGGAACTCGAGTGACTAAAGCCCTTATTTCTGTCTTAATCTGATCAGCCATAACATTAAAACCACCTGCCTATTGTGTTGGTCCCCCTCATGCTGCCAAAACAGCTCTGACCCGTCGAGGCCTGGACTCCACAAGACCTCTGAAGGTGTCCTGTGGTATCTGGCACCAATACGTTAGCAGCAGATCTTTTAAGTCCTGGAAGTTGCGAGGTGGGGCCTCCATGGATCGGACTTCCAGAACATCCCACAGATGCTCGATCGGATTGAAATCTGTGGAATTTGGAGGCCAAGTCAACACCTTGAACTCGTCATGTTCCTCAAACCATTCCTGAACCATTTTTCCAG
>CABFOP010013455.1:0-11841 GCA_900683385.1 Anoplogaster cornuta
GTGGAGAGGCGGCTGTACACATCATGCTCCAAACTCGACTAGAGATAAAGTCACAGATACACACGGTGGTCACCTTTGTCCAATCACTGGAAAATGGCTGGTGTTCAAGAACACAACTGAATTGACAGACTCAAATAGACAGAATGGAGGAGTGACGTCCAATCACTGAAAGCAATAGACATTGTTTTCACCTAACGTTTGTGGGCAGCACAGCCCAAAAACAAATCATAACAAGGCAACAGTAAACATGTCATCCCCACATATGATGCAAACCCCCTCAGGGCCAATCAGTAACAAATATAGCACATTATTTTGACCTGTAACTTTAGCACCCCCTTTTGACCAGTCAGTGTAATGCACTCACCAGCTGCCTCAGCTGTGCCGCACACAGGTGAATTTTCCAGCCTTGTGCTCTGCAAGCCACCCCTCTCTGATTGGCCATATCCTGTAAGGATCCCTTCTTCTCCTCTGAAAGAAGCAAAGAAATGTTATCAGGAAGGAAGAGCAACCATCACTCATCCACTCATAACTTGTGTACACAAGTTAGAAGGTTGGCATTTCTGTCTGCACACAGAAAGCTACTGACCTTTGACACGGATGTCGCTGTACCTCTGGAAGTGGTGGTAAGCAGCTTTCCAGGGGTTCCGATAGTGACGCAAAAGGGTCACGGGTGGCCGTGGCTTGACTGGCACATAGCGTACTCCTTCCTCATCTGAAATGCAAAACAAGCCATATGGTGAACAAGTGATAGTGTTGATAACATACCTGTCAAAAGTAAGATCGTCATTTTGAATGACTAGTGATGGAATTACATACCAACGTATTCCCTTGGAGGAGATTCGCGCCTTTCAGCCCTGCCAGTGAGGGGCCTTCCAGTGGCCCTCTCCTCATCTGTGCTATTGGTCTCCACCATCTCGCTCTCCTCTGTAGAAATGACATGCTGCTGCTTGCGGGGCTTCTTCCTGGGAGAGGCCCCTGGGATCAGGTCTCCTGAGGCAGGAGTGTTCAAGGAAGAGGCCTGGGTGGTGAGGGTTGGGGCTGACGACAAGTTCACATTGGGATCTGAGGATGGGGGATGCACACTTGTCAGTTCAGTTACTTGTTTGCAGAATAATAATTTTCTCTGGTCGCATCAATGAGATGTGGAGGGAAGACTTACCTGGCTGGGAAGCATCTATGTGCTCCACCTCCTGCTTGATCTTCATATCTGGACAGGCAGAACTGGCAGCACAAACTGCAGTGCTACTGGCCGCAGGCTGAGTGGGAGAGGCCACAGTGTTGGCCATTGAGGCAGAAACAGGCGGCGTGACAGCCATGGCCGCTGGCAAGGCAGAGAGCACGGTGGAGGGCTGGGACGGGGGCACAGGCCCCGGGGGGCCCAGCATGGTGGGTATGGCCTGGGCTAGGTGCTGGGCGTTGGAGGACACCGCCTGCTGCTCCCCTCCCTGAGAAGGCAGTGCCTCTACTGTAGCCATGACGGGAGGGGCCATGGTCATGTGCACCTCAGCTTTGGGTTTCACGCTGAGAGAGATTAAAAAGGTCATGTTACAGACGCATATCAAAACTATTATATTATGACAGGATGTGGATATGAATGCAATTGATGTGACAGAAGCTCACCCTGCAGGTCTGGGAGATCCTGCTCCTCTCACGCCACTCTCAATTCTGCCACTGGGTTCGCTGGGCTGGGCAGGGATCAGATTCTTACGAACACAACTGAAACACACAAAGCCAGGCCGGTTATATTTGTTTAAAGGAAACATCTAGCCATCCCATTTGAATGTTTTTTAATCAAAATGATCAGTGGCAAAACAAGGATGCTGTCAGGTCTGGTTTTAACTGGCTTTCAGTACAATGGCCTTAATAGACTATAATGTATTATTTTAATTAGGCTAAACAATACAAGTTTATTAGACATAGTGCCGGTGTATATCAATCAAGTTACATTAAAAGACAGTGACTCAAGTGCTGATTCTACGCTCACCCTTCGTTTGTAGGCTTCTTGCGGAGGATGCTGGGTCTGGGAGAGGAGACCAAGGTGGGGGCTCCTCCTACTCCTCCCTGGGCATGTGCTTGCACCATGGTGGCTACTGGCTGGGTGGTGCTGAATGTGCTGCTGATGGGGCTAGCTACAAAGCCGTCAGCCAAGACAACCCCTGAGTGGAACAAAACTTACATTATAAATAATTTACAATTCAGATTAAGACTGATAGATCATTCACATCAACACTGCCCTCACTGAAGCAATATCTGTTTTATAATTACCAGATTTTGCTTCCGACTGTGGCTGCTGCTGTTGCTGAGTGACTATTGGTGCCTGTTGTATTCCTTGTGTGGTGATTGATGCAGAAGTGTGCAGACCCTGCACTCCTATCGGTGCAGGCTGAATACCCTGCGCAGCAATTGGTGCTGGCTGGATCCCTTGGGTGCTGATTTGTGCAGACTGCAGACCAATTCGGTCCACTGCCATCAGCTGCATAGGGTTGAGGTGGACAGTGGTGGCCACTCCTACTCCAGCCTGAGTGGGCAATGCTGAACTTGGAGCTTGAGGAGTAACTTATCAAAAAAAGAAGGATATAGTCAGTGGCAAAGGCATTAAGAAATGCAATGAAAATGAATCTGTTTGCTGTGAATTCATTAAATGTGCACTATTGTTAAAACAATGTGTATGTCTTGAGAGAAAACAATATCAAAAACACAAAATCCGCTAGTTGTGCTTACCAGGATACTGGCGAATGGTGGATACAGAGCTTGTGATGGGGGTGTAGGTATGTGTCATAGGGTACGGAGACGGGGCGTAGGTAGGCAGGAAATATTGGAACTGCACTGGCACAGACGGCCTTGAAATGGAAATAACCAAGAATAAACAAAGATTTGTTAGCATCTAAACAAAGTACCTGATTTTGAGGTGTATTCATTTCTATGTCATATATATAGTATAGTCTTTAAGTCTTGTATTCACCACCTCAGTAATAATGAACTGTACAAATTATGTCTAAAATTGTGCTCTATTTTTTTCCTAATATTGTGATCACCATTATTGGTCTCAATGAGTTTAGGAACAAAACTAGGGAGACTCCCTGTACAGTGGTCACGGTGTGTGCATGTGCATGCAGCAGGGAGAGCAGGACGCTGCAGCAACCTTGGCTTTCATTGTACTGGAGTTTGTGATGTGATGATTCTTCAGTTGACTGAATAGATTGATGGCATAACTTTGATGTGCAACAGCTCTATGTTTGCACAATATCTGGCTCGTCATCTGATTTGTAACCAAAACATTTCCAAATGAGTGATAATCCATTTTGGATACAAAACAATTTTGTGTTTGCACCTGGAGGAGAGATTCCTATCATCTAATCAATCATGTAAATTGAGACAAATGTGTTGTATGCTGCGCACTCGACATATGTGATTACTCAGAATGTGTGTATAGTACATTAATGACAGCACTTCATATACAGTGGTGTTCAAAATAGTATTAAATGTTTATATACTGTCAACTTTTAGGATTGAGACAACTAAAATCATGATATAAGATTATACACAATTACTTGTGCAGCCCTAGAGACAACATAAATAATATAAGTTTACTAATGAAATGAATGCTTTGGTTTTTCCAATCTGTCTTAGTCTAAAAGTCAGAATCACTTCACCAGCATCAGACATCTGTGTTCACCTGTTGTCACTTCTTGCTTCCATGGTGACAGGGTTAGGAGAGGAACGGTGGCCTGAGATGGGGATGAGGTTGGCTCTCTCTCCTGGATAGTCAGGCTGGACACGAGGAGACGTGTGGGCAATGGGCTGAGGGACCACTTTAGCTGTGAATGACACAAAAGGAGAGCTGTGATGAAATGTACACTTAAACATGCTACAAATTAATCAAGCTTAGAGTAACGTGCTTATGAAGCACTCAACTGTTCCATCATGTGAGAAGAATAACGGGCCTGTAAGTAAAGGGTGAACTTACCAACTGGGATGGCAGAGGTGGTCACTGCTGTAGCATGAGAGGAGTGTGAGGCCATTGTCATGGTGACAATAGTGTTACTGGTCATTTGGGTATGTGGCACAGTGCCTAAAGGTAAAGGAGAAAGACAGGATTGGGACCTTGATTGATGGATTGATTGATTGATGAATAGATTAGATAGATCAACATAAACATTCTTGTGTGTGTGGTGTGTCTATTATCAAAACATTCATGGCCTTTCAAATTTTATATTAGTACTAGGATAAATGATAAATATATTTTATTCCTTTAGCCTGGGAGCAACCAAGATAAACTTTACTTTATGCTCAATGGAGATGATACTAGAACTAAGAATCAGGTGTAACCAACTACATGTTGCCAAATATTTGAGTGGGTTCTGCAGGCCATACATTCCAGTCCTGTCTGGTTCTTGATACACTACCTATTGTGGTGGTTGATGGCACAGTATTAGTGGCAACAATTGGTGCCACAGTAGCTGCAGCTACTGGTGTCACAGTACTGAAGATAGATTTCTGTTGGAAAAAACAACAACAATTATTTTCAAAGTACTTCAGGCATTATACCAAATGACCAGCCATTACTTTTGTAGTTGGGGAGCTCCAACCTGTGTCATGGTGTGCGGAGGCTGGGGCTTTGGAGCGCCAATTGCAGGGTGTGAGGGCAGTGTAATACGTGTGGCAGTGTCACGGGATGACTGAGGTCTCTGAATACTGATGGTGGCTGGAGGGGGGTGAATGGTCAACCCTGGGCGCCTGAAAGAGTCAAAAAGACTAAATTACCGGTCCTTTCAGTCAGTATTACATTGTTTAAATATTTTAACGACTTTATTTTAACGATTTAACGATATTAACAACAGTTGTCCAGACACTAAAAGCATGGAATTCATAAGGAAGTCCTTATAAAATAATGACTGACTTATTATTAGTCTTAGTACTTATACATGCACCATCTCGGCATATGCTCTAGACATGGAAATGTTATCACATTATTACTTACCCATGCACCATCTCTGCAGAGTGTGTAACTGTTGGACTGATAACTGGGGACTGAGTTCTGGTTGCAGAAATAGGGGCTACCACAGTTGGGAGTACAGCTGTAGAGGTGGTAACAGCAGGGCGAGACTGTAGAAAAAAAGGTGACGACATTGTTACATGGCATGTCTCTCAAGGTCCTTCACAATTAGGCTATGTTGCTTTAAATGTATATACATCAGAGCACCTGAATGGTCTGGTGGATGATATGCTGCACTGTGGGCTGGCCAGGGCCTCCACTTGCTCCAGAGGCTGGTCGCAGGACAGTTTTAGAGCTTGACATCACAGCTGCAGCAGCAGCCCCTACAGGACAAATATCAGATAGATCAGGGAACATGCACTGCTAAAAATGAAAGGCGAATTAATTACTCTTTGAAGGACAAGCCTTATTATATACTTACGCATACCTCGGGGTAAATGGGAAGTGAATGTCTGAGGAGGGACCGCAGGTGTCCCAATCTGCAGTGCAGGGGCACTGCTCCTAATGATCTGGATGTTAGCTGGCATTAGGTGGTGTAGGTTACTGGAGTGACCCTGAGACACAAGGAAAGCCCAGAATATCAGTAATCAGCAATAAAGACAGAATAACATACACTAACAGTCAATACTCAGTGCATTTACCTGCTGACCACTGATGGTTGCCACAGGAATCGTCGGGGTTGGAGCAATACTGCTCTCTAACGTGACAGTAATATGACCAGGCACCTTTGGGGGTATGGGGAGATGGCCCTGGTTGGAAGCTGGTGCTGGGGCAATAAGACGACTTGGCATAGGTGACTTCAAGACAGCCTTAAAAAAGGAGGACAAAACAACAAATGAGCAACAAATTCATAACACACACCTGAGGTGTGTAGAGAATCGCAAATAGCTACAAAGCAGCTTAAATACTAGAAACATAACTAGTGGGGCACCACTTATAATGAAAAGAACACTATTTATTCAAGCTAACAGTTGCCAAGATTAAAATGTCTACATTGAACAGTAAATATGGCTAAATACATACACATTTTAAGCTTAGTCAGACTGAAGGGATGTCCCATTTCATAGGGCTTAGATTTCAACCCCTACCCCTTGTACCCGTTGTCACTCTGTTCCAAGGGCCAAGTCAAAAAGCGAGGGGCACTCGAAAAAGAGGGATAGGGGTAAAAATAAGAAATGGGATTGGACCTAAACGACTGGTCTTGAGTAAATCCTTGATTTGCCATTGGAAAAAGGACACTAGTCACGTAAAAATGGATCCCACTAAGTTTCTGAAATAGAAAATTGGAAAGAATATTCCAAAAACAAATATTTTTGCTATCTGAGTGATTAAATAAGGGGAAATCTAATACAATCCAAATAAAACTTATCAAGAGTGGAGCACATGGAGGTGGGAATCTCCACCCATTTAAGTTGTTTATGTGAGTGGAAATTGTTGCTGTTAAAAATGACTTCTCTCCCAGATTTCAGTCTTGGCGAGTCTTGGACCACTTCACACCACACGAGCCAGCCCAGACCATGCCCAAGAAAATCAAACACCAAAAATGTTATCCAGCTCCGACTGGTCTGGACACTATTAGCTTGAATAAATTGTGTTTTTGCATTCAAAGTATTCCTCACCTTCATTTGTCCCTCAGTGAGGGCTGCAGGCTGGCCCTGAGGGAGGTGGACGGAAGAGACAGTCACGGGGGTGCCAGGCTGGATGGGGAGCGTCTGGGGAGAGGCTTGTGGCTGGCCATGTGTCTGGACTTGCGGGTAAGGTCTGACCACCACAGTCTCTTGCTTGTCATCTCTGAACGCCATGGTTCCTCCACCCCCACTAGGTGGATGATCCTGCTGCCCGTGGTCAGCATCACGACTGCTGTCCATATCCCCACCAGCTAATAGAAAAGAATGACCTGATGAACGAAGATATTTTTCCCCTTTTATGGTGTGTTCTGTGCACAAACTTTAGAAAGATATCTTCTTCACAATAGGTAAAATATGTAGTGATTCCACATGTAATTGACAATACCTGGTTGATTTGATGGCTGATTCACAGGAACCAAGTTTCCACCAGCAGGGATTTGGGGTGCTCCCCCACTGGAAACAGGCAGCCCATGCCTCGGGAATTGCTGGGAGCTCATTTTAGCAATTTATGACCTAAAACGAATGAGTCAAAACGCTAATATCAGATTTATTTAAGATAATGTTAATTTAACGTTATTGGTTGTATATCAAACATTGATTACAGAGAAAGGACACAGAAATAAAAGCTTGCAAGTTAACGTTAATTATCCCTTAACAGGATCAGCTAGCTAATGAGCAAGGGAGCAAAGAATGAGTAGGTAACGTTACCGTTGTTAGGTATCTGATGTTAATACCCTGGATATAACTAACGTTAGCATGCAATGTAATCAACAGCACAAGAGAGCAAGGCATTCGGGCGCACCATTGTGAATAGCCAATAACGTTATGGGCATTTAACACAACTGTCCGGCAGTAACGTTAACTGTAACGTAATTTAGCAAACGTTAAGTTTACATATAGGTTGTCAGTCAAGTACAGCAAAGTCTGCTTGGCTATCTTATTCCGACTCAATCGAAAACGACATTGGCTCATTCAGATAAAGTGCACCGAAGCCACTGTTTTTGGCTCCATAGCCGTATAAGTAAAAAGAGCTAGCTCGTTAGCCAGCTATATGTTAGCAAGCAAGCTAACGTTACAATCGCTGGTACCGCCTGTTTTTCATGCAAAAATTCAGAACTTTCTAAAGAGCTCGGTTGCGGATACTTCACATGACTAAATAATCGAACGTATTTCTTTTAGTATATAGAAGTTACCGTATCGCAGAGTTACTAAGCAATGGTCGTTTTTTATTACAAATTTTCCATTCGTCTTCTCTTTTTTCCAACAACATGTAAACCGGAAGAACGCTCAGGAAGGAACAGACCTCCCCGTTTCATTCAACCAATCAGAGAAGAGAACCGCAAATCCCTGACCAACCGGGGCGCCGGAAATGTTTCGACCAACCTAAACCAGGGAGGGAGACCAACTCATAAACGCGGGGCGGGGATATCACGAAAAAATCTCTGGACAAATTCGATTTTGTACACACACAGATGTAGTCAGTCTATTCGATTTATAAGAATAACTTTTCATGTTGTATGTGCTTTTCGTTGTCGCTTCCAGATACGCGACGTACGTGAGTAAATAGGGAAGAAACGTTTGCTGCTTACAAATGCATTGGAGCTGTTCGCTCCTGCAGACGGAGGACGACTGTCTAGTTAGCACAGTAACGTTAATGCAACAGCACTACATTCAATGAGACACTAGAGGGCGGTAGTAAGCCACAGAATTGTTTTAGGTCAGTGGCTATAGGGGTGATCGGTTGAGTGGTATGGATTCTGTTCATTATGTTTAACAGAAACAGTAAAAGGTTTTATGGCCTTGCAGTTTTGGATCTTTGTCATGCAGTCTTGATTTATAGGACTTGTTTAGCTACCCAGGCCACGACTTTATTAGCATTTATGGTGGCCTTGCATTACTCGTGTGATTCTTAAGCCATTTGGGGTTAATATGAGAAAGTGTGGGACCCTAGGGCTTAATACATTTTAGTCTCATTATCAATATATAGATTCAGATTAAGCCTATCAGGCATGTGTGTGATTGCATCTGTCATTTAGATTCCCTGTCTGGCTTCTCTCCAGGTATCATTCCAAGAGATCAAGATAGCAGATGTTCTTTCAGTTGCAACATTTCTCAAACATTCTGAACGTTAATCCCTGACTATCCTCACATGAACCTCAAACAGGTAATGTGACTCTTACGAGCAACCTGGAATTAAATTGTGGGTGTTAATGCAGGGATTTAGCTCAGCAAAATGCAATATTCAGCAAGTTTGAAGGTCATCACTGATACTGATACAATGCGAGACAACCAGTAATGCTAAGGATAGACATGGATAGGGCGCCACAGGGAAACGAGGGCTCACCATTTTGGACATAAAAAGCCTGCCATTAGAGATAATATTTGGAGGCGTGAGCATCATATTACCTCCACATTCACAGGTCCATTACATCACCCATATAGTATATCTTAAATACATGACCTGAATTTCTGGGTCTGTGTGGTCCTGTGGGCCACAGCTATTTTTCCAAGGTGGTATGCATGCATTATTTCTGTCACTTGCTCATACAGAAGGTCTCTGCATACCCACAGCATGTGATTGGATTGCTCGATGCCCAGGCCAAGGCTCAAGACAGATATATGATATATGAACCTTAATATATAAAGTATGGAATGAAGGAGTTGCCTTAAGTCTTTCCAGTGTTACTTAGTACACAATGAAAACAACACATCACATAAGAATTTAACCAACTGGATCTATTACTGTATGCGTTGGAATGTCAGTCATCCTAGATTCATGTACCCTAAATTATCTTGCTGGAGTAAAGGAAAGGAAATGATATTCAAGGAGGGCCTTGTCATTGTGGGAATTTAACCTCAAGATCTTTTTCCTTGCATGTTCCATCTTTCCTAATGGTACAAATTCCCCGCCAGGCTTGGGGCATAAGCTTGCATGGCACCGAAAGTAAAAAGAAAACAAGAAAAATCTCTGTGGTGGCTGTGTCAAAACACTGATCTAGAGGTCACTGGTCAGACAGAATATCTGATATTCTGTAATGATGCATGAAAATCCTAATATTGACCTTTTGTAGTTTTTAATTTCAGTCCACAATCCCATAGAGGGCTAGTCAAACGGATCATTTACTTACACTTGGGCCATAATGGGTTATATAAAAGATTCTTGCATGCCGAGGCATGAACACTAAATTCTCCAGCTGTGCTCACTCACACACACCTGTTGGTATGTTGCTTTAACTGGGAAATTGTGAAACCCTCATAGCAAACATTCTTTGGATATTATGGATCACGTGGTAGATGATCTTATCTGGATAGTCATGAAATGTAGCTTCAGAGAAATTTATTTTCACATATATGTAGGTAGAGGGAAATCCATGGATGTCGATGAGAATTTTCAAATGTGATTATGAATCACAGAAATGGAGCAGGCAGCAGAATGCCTGTTGACAGGAAATGTTCTGGGAAAGCAAATCACCTCATTTGTGGAATAGGCTATTCATAATGTCTCTTGTAGTAATGGTAGTTTATCTTGGAACAGTTCTCAGATCCTTTAAAATATGATCTTTTGTTTGGATAGTGACAAAATACAACATAGATCTTGGGTATTTGGCACAGGCACAGGCACAACTCTGTGTTATACTCTGTGTTGACCTTTAAAATTAGATTAAACACTAGCTCTTTTGTGCACAAATTAGTGCAGCCATTGTTCTTATGATCTCTGTCATTGAACATACTGTCATTATTCATTGCCCTAGTAGACTCCAAAATAAGCAGGACAAGTAATTAGCCTGCACCTGGCTGTTTGGTGTCTCGTCTTTACTGCTGACTCGTGCCATTGTCTTCAGCTGCCCTGAATACCATCCTCCACTCCACGTCTCGCTATGTCACTCCAGACACAGTACATTTTGACTCATTCATCCATTTTCTTCTGACTATGAATCAGTCTACCTGGACTATGCAGCTCAGTTGAATCACTGGAAACCACAGGCAGTCCTAGACTGTAGCTAGCCAGACAGCTTTGGTGGGCCTCACACCAAGCAAATAATACAGGTTTCATGGAGGATATTACCTTTTATGAAATGTTTCTGTTAGTATAAACACCCTCCACGTTAGAGGCTGCTTATCCTGAGTAGCAGCTAATGGGCAACATGCATTCCATTCAATTATCATGGCTGAATTTCAAACCAGGTAGAGGAGTGAGGAGAAACCGGCAGAGGATGGCAGATGAGTGGTACATGTACATGGGCAAAAGAGGAGCAGGACAGGTATTCTCTTACCACTGCTGGGGCAGGACATTCACCTTCATACCACCATCTTGACACACTGTTGCTGCCAAGATTGACCCGTACATTTTCTGCTAGTGGCTTGCTATCTGAGAAGTTTCCTTCAACTCAATTGCAGACCTAAAATTAGAGGACGGTGCCCTGATTTATGTGGAAAAGTAAGGGGGTGGGGGTACATTCCATGACTGCTCTAGGCAGGAAGTTTTGGAATCTCCATGGAAATTAAGGCAAAACAGTCCACAGAGTTATTTTTCCAAGTATTTCTCACAGGCTTTGGTGCAAAATGTGCTCAAAAGCCTCCAAAAAGAGATTTCATACAGAGTGTCCCCTCTGTGCTGTCTGACACTGTTGATTTACTGGTATGATAATACACATTTTTAAATAAAATGGTACAATAACAGTAGAGGTAAGATGAATATAACTAAACAGACTAAAGCCACAAAAATATAAACATACTGTAGTAAGAGAAAATGAACACGGTGTATTATCACATTTCATATAAATCTACCCTTGATTGACCATGTAAAGCCAACAAAAACAACATTATTATGCTTGAACATAACAAAATCTGTCTGGATCCATTAAGATTGATGTGATGAAGTGAGAATTATTTACAGCTGTTGGCAGTCTGGTGAAACCATGGTCATTAACACAATAGCTCTGACTACATTCGTAATTCTTAGAAAACTCCAGATGTCTGTGGAATGCATATATTCATTGGCCATCTTGGCAGGATGATGCTACTCGGCTAGGGGCAAGGGGGAATGAGCCTCCCTCTGCAAAGTTGTTCAAACTTGGCACTGCTCTGAGTCACGTAATCATAACCTTTCACCTACAGAACCACCAACATCCCAGAGTTATGTGGGGGCTCTTGCCTCAGACATACTGGCATTAGGGGCTGGATAAAATATCTGAAATGTGATCATTCTGAGCGTGG
>CABFOP010013469.1:0-10773 GCA_900683385.1 Anoplogaster cornuta
CCAGTCACAAGATGTGTGTTAGGGAAGTAAAAAAAAAAACACAAAAAAACATTGAACGCCTCCCTACCATCCAGAACAGCAGCTGTGGTCCGGGGGATTTTTAAAACTACAAAAATGGTAAGTTGTTGTTGTTGTTGTTGCATGCGAGAAAACTATGGTGGTTTTTGTTTTCTATTATCATTTTTTGACATCAATGTTAAAGTTGCAACGATTATCAAGAAAAAGTAAGCTCGTAGAATGGGTAGCATTAGCCTGCTAACTAGCATCAGTTCCGCCCTATTCACTGCACTAGCGTCAAATTCGCCCGATTTGAAACCAGCACTTCCGGCCTTGGTTTTCAAAATAAGATTACTATCAACGAACAAATGTTACAGCGTTTTCGGTGTAATACAAAAGGCACCAAGGTCATAATAAAAGAGCATGTTTAAGAGGGCTTAGGTGCAACGTTCACTCATTCTACAGAGGATTTTCTACTTCCAATAATAATTTCGTTTTTCCCAAAGTTTGACGTACTTATTTTGAAGGCAGAATCGCTTGACTTCCGGTGTTATTATGGCTATCTGATAGCTTGACGCAGCTGTCCATAGTGATGTGTTGCAACACGTTGGCTAACAAGCTAGCTCGCCTGTGAAGATGAACAGTTTCCTTCTCTGTGGGTTTTGTCTGCGTGTCGTAACAGTACCGAGGGAATGTTATTGGAATGGGGAATGTTTTTTTGCATGACAGATCAATTTTAGATGTATTAAATGAGTTGGCTGACTTTCATTTCCTGGCTGACAATCTGACAAAACAAGCTAACGTAGTGTCTCTCTGGATGGATGAATTCAGGTAGCTGGAGAACCAGTGGTCACCTCTGGTCTGTAATACCATCACCACCTCATCTTCTGTCTATGTACCATCTATTCTACACGCCGTTTGGTTCTGACCACAGATCCCACAGTCCCTTTTTAATTCTTAATCTTTCTCTGAGCTGAAAGAAACCCTGACTCCCACCAGCCATCTGTTCAGGGAGCTGTAATTATAGATTTCTTTGGCTGTTCTGCAGTGCGTTCAGAAAAAACTCCTGCCGGTACACTTCAAGAGTGTATGCCTTTGTATTGGAATTATGTAATGCTATGTGTGAATGTGAGACTATTAAATCCTGCAGAACATGTAGGAATAAAATCCTGCAGACTGGTGTATTACTTCCTGCTGGATCAATTCTTGTAGGACAGAATCAACTGCAGGAGTCCAGTAGGATTATGTCAGTGGGGTTCTTATAGGACCGAGCATGACCATTTTAACACCGGCTTGGTCATTCAAATGTCTGAATTGCTTTCTAGTGAAGCAGTGCTCAACCATCAGTCTGTGTCTCTGCAGCTGTCTTACCAACACATAAATTATCTGCAAATGCCCTATATAGCATGAAGCTAAACATAACCTATTTGGCAATAGATTAAGATGAATGAGTAGTGAGATATGAGCTTGGCGAGGACGAGAAAAGGAAATGTTTAAGTGGCATTTACAAACAAGAATTCTAAATAATTTCACCTCCTAAATTCTTGCACATTTTGCTTTCATAGTTTCCATGCAATGGTTCTGGAATCATTACATTACAGTCATTTAGCAGACGCTTTTATCCAAAGCGACTTACAAGAAGTGCATTCAACATAGGCAGGCAAGAGAACTATTAGTCACCAGAAATTGTAAGTGCATTTCCTTCCTAAACGAGCATCTAAGAGGTAAAAAGTGCAATGTTATCTACCTAGTTTTTATTTAAACAAATGAGGCAAATAAGCAAGTGCTAAGTCTTGCCATCACACCAAAAATGTACCACGCATGAAACTTAAGAGGCATTTTTCTAGACCTGCATGGGGTCAAACCAATAAAACGTTGGCTACGGCCATAATAGGGCTGAAACCAATCTTAGGGATGGACTAGTTTTAGGGATGGACTTGAGTTACTAGTTACTTTTACATGGCATTTTACAGGAGGTGAAGTGTCGGTTTGTGTCCCCGGGCGGTGTGTCTTCGACCTCGATTTCATGCCAGTGAAGAAAACAGTAAAATCATTTGTTTGTGCAGATTTTTTTTTCTATTGCTGTCTTTTGAAAATAATGAATGAATGAATGAAAATAGCCTCCCGAAAGTAACCGACCTAGTTGCCTCAAAATGAACGGAGATCATGTCTGTTTGTGATCTGATTAATTCAAACGAACATCCATTGATTCTACAAGGAGGTCGGGCTATAAGTTAGTTAGTATGTTTCTCATTTCTCATTTCCCCCGTGATAATTTGTGCAGTGGCAAAATGGCAACACAGGCCGAGGACAAAACAAGGACACACTGCCCGGGAAAGCATTGACAGTTTTACTGACGTGGCGGCGCACAGTCCAAAGAAATTACTGACATGGCAGATTCGGGTGGAACTAAAAATTACAGACATGCTCCGGTAGTTTTTACCATTACTCCTTACCATCCTCTGGAAAACTAATCCCATCCGAACAGGACTTTAGTGTACAAAATATTAAAAGCACTTGAAATCATGAAATAGACTGAGCAGGTGACTCCAGATGAACACTATGAACTGATAGTTTTAAATGATTTTAGTTTTAAATTCACTCAAAGTTTTGGTTCATTCATTCAGCAAAAAACATACAAAGAAAGACCATAGAAAGGGCAGTAGAGAGGTCAGAAGCCATAAGCTGCTTATATGTGGGACCTCATTGCAACTCAAAATAAAGCAAGCTAATAACTTGAATTGATTCTGGATTTCTGACATTTGATTGGCCCGGAGAATATTTCACCACACTGATGTCTTCACGTGTTTCTCCCTTTACAGAGTGAGTCACTGGTGGTGTGTGATGTGGATGAAGATCTGGTTAAAAAACTGGAGGAGTTCCGTTTCCGGAAGCAGACCAATAATGCGGCGATCATCAGTAAGTCGCATCGTCACATTTAAACCCTTTCACTGCTTCTCCTTCGTGTTTATAGATGATGCATTCTAGATCAAGTAACAATAGGACACGGTGGCATAGTGAAAGTGCCCTTAAAGGTAGGATATGTAATTTTAAGAAGCATTTTTGGTTATATCCCGACAGCAATCAATAAATTAAGTGCTCAGAAAAAAATGAAAAAAATCCGGTGTCTGTAGCAGCTGTAATACTGTAATAAGGTCCGTCCAATCATTTAATTCGGTCCGAATGAAATGATGACCTCCCTATGAATGGGGGCAAACAAAAAGAGAATTTCCCCTTTGGGAATCAATAAAGTATCAGTTTCAGAGTGTTGTCATGCAGAATCTTTGTTTGCATTAATCAAAATCCTTAGTAAGTGGCAGATTGCACATGAAGAGGGTCAACTTTCAGTTTCAATTGAGGCTTCTTCCAGTAAAGAGTACATCGTAGGCCAATACCAGTGGGTTGGTAGGAACCCTGAGTTGAGAGAAGTGCGCTTCTCCCCCCGTGAACATAAACTTTATCCCGTCAACATAATTCATACTGATCGATTGACCAAAATCTTGTCAATTACGTCACTATAGAGCTACTTACGTTTTGCTTATGGAAAATGGGGTCCAAGTCGAAAGCTATTCTTTAACTCTAATAGTCGAAGACGGAGGTTGTGGTGTCCCGGGTGTGGTGGTTTTCCAGGGTGTCTCTGGAAAAGAGGAAGCACACTCAGTCAAACTGACCTGGAAAATAAACAGCATTGAACATATCGACATTTGACTGCCAAATGTGGGCCACAGTATGGAAGCCTGGAAGAAGGCAAGAACAATACACCAGTGTTATTTAATACAGCAGGTGGCGTGGCAGTATAGCCACGAGCTTCAACGCTGCAGCACGTTTGAATATCAGACTCAGCTGAAGCCTCATCCTGCACTCTCTTATTCTGAATCAAAATGTCACTACTGCTAAATTGGATTAGGAGTGGGTTTGCATGGCAGTAAGCCTCCTTTTACTCAAGTACATTTGCTGTAGAAAATATGTACATAAAAATAAAAATAACTGGGAAAAACTCTCATCCAACACACCTCAGATCTATTCTCAACTCAATAAAACACTACTAAACACATCAAATAGAACCCGGTTCTGCTAAAGAGAACATTTCTCTGTTTTTCCCCTTCAGTGAAGATTGACAAAGGCAGGCAGCTTGTTATCCTCGAAGAAGAAATCGAGGTAAGTTATCTATTTTGCTGTTTAAAATTGTTCCCTGATGTTTTGATGTTAGCGGGTCTGCATAGAGTACAGTTCATGTTCAAGTTAATGTGTAAACTAATAGGTACCAAGATGCATTTAAGAAGGTGAAAGGAAGTCATGAAATAAGCAGCGGAACTTTAGTTATTAATATCCACTAACGTCCAACTGGTCAACTATTGGTTGTTAATGGATAATGTAGATGGAGCGTAACATCACTCTAACTGTTCATTATTATCTCTCCTGGTTTAGGACATTTCTCCCGATAATCTGAAGGAAGAACTGCCTGAAAGACAGCCGAGATATCCTTTGAATGACATGAACAAAAAGAAAAACCACACATGACTTCTATCAGTATTTAAGTAAATCATTTTAGCTAAATGGTTTATTTATTAAGTGTTAGTTCTACTGAAATGAGTGAGAAAGTGGAGTGGTGTTTTAGTGTTGTTCCTTTTACCTGTAATGAATCCTAATGTGAGCATGTGACTGCCCTTAACACCCGGAACATTTATCGTCTATAGTTATAAACACCAACATGATGATGGACGCATTTCTTATCCGCTCTGCTTCATCTTCTCCAGTCCAGCGGGTAAGAAAACCTCTGATTATGTGTGTAAGAAATTTATAGTCAATGTTTTTGAAACTATGAAAGGCCAATACCGCTCTCTGCTTTGTCCAATAGACAAGAAAACATATTTTCCTCCTGTGTGTTTGTGTATTTCAGGATGCAAACCGGAGCAGCAAATGATGTACGCGGGAAGCAAAAATAAACTCGTGCAGACCGTCGCCCTGACGAAGGTTAGTGAGCCGTCCATACGAGTGTCTGTCGACGCTAAGTTGTACTAAACTAGCATTAGGGCAGTGGTCTTCAACCCAGTCCTCAAGGACCCCCTGTCCTCAAGGACCCCCTGTCCTGGAGGGTTTAGCTCTACTCAGCACACCTGAACCAATTAAGGTATCATGAAATCCTGAAGCCTCTAATTGGTTCAGGTGTGTCTGAGTAGAGCTAAAACCTCCAGGACAGGGGTCCTTGAGGACTGGGTTGAAGACCACTGCATTAGGGTGTTATTTATGCAACATTGTGAGTAAACTTTTTAATAACTGCAGGATAACTTGTAAAAATCAAATAAATAAATCATAATAATAAATCAAATGTAAACAAATCTGTTACTGTAGTCACATCTGGTATTCCTGGATAATGTAATAAATGACAGTGCGTCCATACAGGGGTATAACAAATTTTAATAGAATAAATAGACTGTAATAATTTGAGTCATTACATTATTAGTCAATATTATTATTATTTCATCATACATTGCAATTAATGTTACGTCCCTTTTAGATTTTATTGCATAGTTATTACATTTTCAGTGCCAACTGCATCATAAGAGTTTTCCCATATTGTATCAAGAGTTCTCATGGTGTTGTTTTTTCAGGTGTTTGAGATCAGAAACACAGAGGACCTCACAGAGGAATGGCTCCGAGAGAAACTCGGGTTCTTCGGTTAAGGGGATCTGATCCAGAGGGACGTCAGGAGGAGGATCAAGATTGCACAACTTGTGTTGTCTCTTGGGGAGAACACACCACGGTTCATTTTTCCCTCCTCTCTGTACCAGACGTCGGTCAAATAGTGTCTGCAAACACGTTTTCACAGTTTGTTTTAGCTCTCTTTGGTCTGGTAGTTGAAGTTTGTGGCATTTTACAATTCAAAGAGTGCCAGAAAGTTCAGACAATCACAGGAATGTGTTTGAAAGTAAATGTATACTTTTCTGTGATGGACAACATTTCTGACCCTATCTGGATTTTTCCGATGAGGTAAACTCCATCAGGGACACCAATCAAGTTGAAACAATGCTAAGAATTATTTGAAAATACTATTTGAGCCAAATCTGCTTTTACCTCCCATACAACCTCTCCATGTGCCAGTTTTATGTCTGTATTCAATTAACACTCCCGTAACTATAAAAGTGGACAGAATATTATAGTACTTGTCTAAGCATGTGTGTATTCAAGAGAAATTCAAAGGCATTGTAACACTTTCTGGTAATACTTCCTTCAGTAGTTTACACTCAGTATGTTTTGTGCGACTGTAAACCTCTTCAATAGCATCTTCTTTTTTCAAACCAATTGGTGAGGGAACTGTACTTTAAGGGATTCATGTTTTATTTAGTCATCACTGGTCGTACCTGAGATTATGTAAACATATACAGCGTAGTGTTTCATTTTGTTCCTAATAAGTCACTTCCTTCCTACAGTTCGATCAACGTCGAGTTCTGTTTTTAGTCACTTCCTCCCGTCAGTATTCCTTTAAGGCATCGCAAAATAAATGGAACCACTCACTCCTGTTTACAGAGGACAAAAACAATTAAGACCATATGAGAAGTGGCACTCCTCATCCATAATGCCTCATACTGTATCTCCTGTTGAATAGTCTCTTCTAGTGAGTGGTGCTTTGTGGTAACGCCCCCTTATTACATCTCTCGTTTAGAGAACTCGTGTGATTCATAGTGAAACGGCGGTGAGGTGAGACTGTTCTACCTTTGACCTGCCTGTTATTTCGACAGTGATATTACACATCGGCCTCCTAAGAACAATATTCCCGCTGAAACATTCCTGAAAGAGCAACTTATCACGTACAAACCCCCTCTGTCAGGAAGCACCGACAGTCTTACTGTTCTTACCGTTGTCTCTTGGGAGATCTGTCTCTTGTTAGCTATCGTTGTGCTTTATAGCTGTTATTGATGTTTATGAATGTCGTGCTAAATCACTTTGATCGCTCGGTGGTGGTCGGAGCCTCGAGGCGCTCTGTGTTGAGGACGTTGACTCCAGATGCCAGTTGTGCTTAATATTTAGACTTTGTATCCGGGCAACTTCAGACTCACATACAGAATAGGGGCAGATACCGATATTTTTGTTTTAAGACTGCCAATAGTCGATGTTTTGACCATTTTATGCCCCCAAATATTCCCAAGTATTCACTGTTTTCCCCAGAATTGTAGGAAAGGCTCTGAAACAGCATTGACACTAAAACTGGTAAATCACTGGGATACATAACTTTAAAAGAATGATTAATTTACAAAAAGTGCGATGAAAATAAAAGTGCTTTGCAGGTTTTACAGACTTTATATGCCGCTGTGGTCATGGAGGAACCTCCATCTTATCGTCAGTCGACAACATGACCAGATGGTTAATTAAAACACTATCAGCCTGATATATCAGCAGACCTATATATTGGTCTCACCCTAATACAGATTAATATGCAGCACTGACAGAAATCCAACTGTATGTTATTGACTAACCCCTACATCGAAAACAGATAAGGGAGGTTTGTGGCTGATTTAATGGCTCAAGGCAGGAAAACGCCACATTAAGTATGATTTATACTGCTAAGTCTACCTTACCAATGCCTTGTCTTCAATATCTTGTCATATTTATGTTTGAAAATCTATGTGGTCAAAATGAAAAACAAAAACCAATATACAACATAGATATCTCAAACAGGAGATGTTTGAAACAGCTTTTGTTGGTTGACCATATATGGTCGTTTTAGAAGTTTTCTTTTTTTTTTAACTATGATCTGTAATGTCCAAGAGGGGTTGTCTTTTTTTTAAATCAAAATCTGGTTATTGGGAGATGATAGAAACACAGTTTGCCTGAGAACTGAATCAAAGACGCACAACCCCATTTCATGTAAATCTGCATCGATGTCAAACTTTCTGATGTACATACCAGGAAAGGGTTTAGTCCAACAAGAACAATGGGAAATAACTGTAATCACTTATTCTGCTGTCTACTGATGGAATAAAGGCACAGATATATATAACCATTTCAACTTATTAGCCAATGTAACGCTGCTGTAGCATAAAAAACCTTGTAACTCCATCTTGGGTGATTCTCATGTTCTTACTTGAACTGAAGGTGTACACTGTCCTTTATAGGTCGAGTTTTCTGATCCTAAAAATATGAACTTGAACTTTCAAAATGCAAAAAGGCATTAATCTGACAATAAGGCCGTTTGTTGATACAACTTTTGTACTGACAGAAACGATGTAGCCCAATCCTGAAACAGTCTTTGTATTTCATTCACAATATGTGCAATATGTGGTTTCCATGTGAATGCAAAAAATTGTTTAGCTGTTCTCATCTTTTAAAAAGGAAGTTCTTAAAACCAAGCTACTGTAAAACGAAGCGCATGCTCTCTGTGTGTTTGTGTCTGAGCAGTTTGCGTAAGCCTGAAAAGAATACTGGCAATGATTCAAGAATTTTGCATGTTCTTTTTCCTAGAAAGAAAATCTATACAAAATGATCACGGTAATTCGATGCCTGATGCAAACAGCAGCAGCCACAGTTTACTTGCATGTGTGGACTTCCAAAAGGGGTAACATTTGCATCTCAACCAGATCGACTGTCCTGAACTGATCTTACTCTTCTTTGTTTTCAGTGTTGCCCTTTTTTCTTTTCTTTTTTTAAGAAATCCTCTGCTATTGCAATTAATCTGTGGATTGTGAAAATGAGATATAATAGAATTTACTTTCTCATCATGCATCAAATGCAATTCAACAAATTGAGAAATATTTTCCCCATGAACCATTTCAATAACAAAAGTACTTGTGGTTTGAGTCATATAGAGGGTTATGTTGTGTGGATCTGATACTTGTTTCTTAAAAGATAACTTTCTCTCCTGTGTGGTGAACCTGTTGTATATTTGGCATTTTTTACTTTATCTGCTTATTCAACTGTTTTCCTGTTCTCTCTGATCAAATGCCTACTATTCTTTTTTTCTTTCGTTTTTAATTCAACCACACCTGAAACATGTAACAGCTGCCTCATGGCATCAGTGAAACTTGTGAAATATTTGTATTTTTCCATACTTTATACAATGTCTAATAATGTCCCAATAAAATGACAGTGATATTTAGTGTCCTGTTCTCTGGTGACTGCTATTTCCATATATTTTATTATATTTGGTCAAATAAAGGGTGGAATCCCCCTTGCAGTTAGACGCTGTACAGAAAATATTAGGCAAATGTCAAACAAATGATAAACTTGAATAGTCGGGTACATTTACAAAGCGTAGATTAATAGTGTATCTTAATGTTCCCTGGATTTTTTTTAATGGCTACTTGAATTTCAAATACCTGAGTTAATAAATGATTTCATATTTTGCAGCATGATCCGATCCGCAGTCTATAACACAACTTCGACTGGGAATTCCCACTTGAATGACTGTTCTATTGCACTTTTCCGTGTAGGAGGTCGTTTTTTCCGAGTTCCAAAGTACAATGGATTACACCCATAGACTGTATATTGCACCATAACCTTTCACCTTCTCAACGTGGCGAAAATAATCAAGTTTTGTGTCACTCAGCGGCACGAAAACAATTCTATACACACGCACCTTTATTATACGTTTGTCGTTACCAAGACGAACCATCATAACTAACATTAAGGTGGTTAATTTAGCTTGTCCGTGTTTGTTTATCATTTGTCTTCCGGGTTTGGTCTTCTGACAGCATATCACGTGACTGCAACGCGGTTTCCGTACCGTCCCACCGGCACGTGGACGCACCACAGAGTCAAATCTGTGGCCACATCCGGTCCAGCAGCAGCGACGAGCGAGCTGGAGAAAAGATGGCGTTCACATTCGCGGCCTTTTGTTATATGCTCGCGCTGTTGCTCACGGCAGCGCTCATCTTCTTCGCTATCTGGCACGTAAGTAGACATTAAAATAACACTGAAGAAGAAGTATTCGCCTGTTGAATCTTAACGAGACTGACGAGAGAGTGGCCGGTAGTGACGGGGCTAACGTCAAGCTAGCTGTCAAGCTAGCTCCACTAAGCTAGCTAGCCGGGCTAACGGTGCAGTTGTTGGTTACATAGCTGACAGCGGATCTCCTCACCATCTGGATAGGACTCATCTCAGGGGACTCCATAGAGCTGCTGCGCTGCCCACACAGACAACCTAATTAGGAACGTACCCATCCAGAATGAATGGCACACACCCTTTCCTCGGCTAGGAGATAACGTTAACCTTAGCTCACTAAAACGTTCAAAAAGACAGTGTTTATATCAACGCTTTATACTTATTTCCTCTTTGGATCATTCACCTCTTAATAACCACCGTTATGTTAACCAGCAAGACTGTCAACCAGCTAATCTGATTCGTCATATGATTATGAACTGTTAGCTAGGTGACGTTAGCTCGATAGCTAACTAGCCTCCAAGTTAATCTGTCATCTGTTTCCTTCAGCTTCTACAGGTTTTGTTATGTCCCATTTCTTTGCTCTGTATTAGATAGCGTGTAAAAGTTAGCTTGATATTTGATATTGGAGCGGGTTTGATATTCGCCTGATATGTTTCACTATAATGCAACATATCAGCAAAAATTACCTGTAGTAAGTAACAGCCCACCATTGGCAACTACTACAGCAATCGGAATGAGAAAAGGTCTTTTTTTAATGATTTTTGGTGAATATTTTAAACTATTAAAATGACATTTTGCTGATATGTTGCATTATAGTGAAACAGGATGCAATTAATAGTTTAAAATATTCACCAAAAATCATAAATCATATTGCTGATATGTTGCATTATAGTGACA
>CABFOP010013490.1:4419-20088 GCA_900683385.1 Anoplogaster cornuta
GACTTTGATGAATATCACAACCTTTCAGGGGCTGGGCCTCGGATTGGTTTAACATGAGTGATGAGAACATCATACTCATTGCATTATAATGACATTAATTACAGCCATAGGTAAGTGACAGAGAGAGGTAGAGAGAGAGAGAGAGAGTGACTAACAGCACAGTCTGAAATGAGGAAGTATTTTCTTTGTGTAATGTTGCTATGTTGGTATCTAGCTTTTAGGATTTCTTTTTTCCTGATTGTGTTTGTTTTTCCCACACACAAACACGCTCAGAGTTGGAGTAGTAGAGAGCTATCTCAGCGGGTACGAGTCATTTGAGATGAATCATTTCCTTTGTGTGTAATTGATTTATATAATGCAATGTGCTGTGATATGCTGAGGCCCAGCGGAAACAGCATTAGGCTGCGTGTTCAAACAAATGCATATCCACCATGCACTCACACACACATGCACTCGTTGGAATTGCAATGCGTGAATTCAAATACCTTCATATTTATAGAGAATGATTCTTAGCCAGGACAATTAAAAAATGACTGTCCATGGCAGACGAACACACAGGAGCGCTCTTAAATCTGCACTTTGACATAGAACGCAATGGGACAACAAACATGCTGACACCTTCATATTTATAGTTACTTATATTCAGAAAACAGTTCTATCAATAAGGACCTGATATGATAAAAACAAAGATAGCACGTTAAAAGTCATTTTGTATACAGCGCCTCATCTCCAGAGTGGGTTGAAGTATGGATTATGAACTGGCCACAGCAAACATACGGCGACATCACACAGGGGAGAGTGGACGACCTTTGACCCACTGACACTTTTTATACCGGAACAAAAGCGTCTATCTACGGGACGCCTGACATAAAAGCAGGGACGCATTCCCTAATTCACCTCCCCTCACCAAGATGATTGTAGCCTCTTTTTTTTTTAAAGTGGGGTGAGGTGACAGGATGCAGCCTAAACGTAATGATTAGGGTGAGTGAAAAGCAGAAGTGAATGCTTTATGAATATTTCATGTAAATGTTAGCAGCACTTACTGGACACAAGGCCTGATTGATGGCAGAGTGGTTGTAAATGCCTGGACGTTGAAGGGCCTCAGCCTCCTCCCTCAGCGCTTACTTCAAGCACCGCAGTTAATCGCAGAATAAAGATGTATTTAGCTGAAGAGCTCTTCATTAATGGCCTGCCTTTAAACAAAAGTAGCTGCATAGGATTTGTGTCACTGGAACGAGACGTAAAGGAGACTGCCGACGGACAGAACGGAGAAAGCGGACGAGGAGAGGACATGAAGAGGAAAATGTTGCTTTTAGTTGCCCCACTCTGCTATTTTCAGGAGTCAAGTGGGTTTCTTTTAAAATGTGTACTTGGTATTTATTTATTTTTAAGCTGAGTAGCAGACGAATGAACATTTTGTGTGTTTGCATATGTGTCTGTATGTTTAGGACTTTCTTCTAGCCTTAGTGTGAACTGCTGAGCATACTTCCTGAATCTCTGACCAGACACCGGGAAGGGAAGACAAACATACTATATATATACTTATACTTCCTGTAGTAGTCCAGGTCTACTCTTTAGGTCTGTATACAATCTAATGTGTTAGTGTCATTGATTTCCTCATGCGGCACAATCTGTCTGTTTGTTTTACATTCCTGTCGTTGTCAATATCAACCATAACATGATGAACACTTTCTTTTTGTCCTCAGAATGAGCCGAAGGACAGATAGTGCTTAGTGCCCTATGCCTCGAGGATCTTCTGATATATGAGCCTGCCTGTATGGATGTGGAGAGACACCGAAATCCACTCTGGATCCACTTGTCCAGCCCTCCTTAATTAAACCATGTGCATTTTTCTATTACCGACAAGTCCATTTGCAGACAATCATCCATCACGCATCTGCCCCCCCCCCCTCTCTGCACGCATGTAATGAATTGAACAAAAGTGATTTGTGGTGGTAATCCTGAATGAAGAGTAAGCATGGTATGTATTTTTTACCCATGTTCCTTTATTCCTCTGTGGATGAATAGTGCCCCATAGGCATTTGGTATCATATAGATGGCAGTGAACATTATGTTGACTAAGGTTTTGGTGCTATTACCTTGTATTTCAAATAAAACTAAAGCCTTTGGAATGATCCTGCTCATTTTTCATTAGCTTTAGTGCCCTTTACCTGGAGTCCTGCGCCGGTTTTTCAGCTTTGCCATGAGCCTGCTAATAACTTAAGTCTCATTCAGAATATTATGGGAACAGAGTATTTGAGCTGTTATAAATGAGGTATTAGTGCAGAGAGGGGGGATGGATATTCCTGTTCACCATAAAAACTGTCACTGAGGATTCCTGAACAATGCATGACACAAATGTAGTTTCTATGAGATTCTGTATTTTTGGGAAGGTTGTCAGAGGTTGTTTTTCTTTTTATCCCCCAACTTAATGTTTTGCATTACAACTTCAGAATAAAGTGTTTTTATACACTGATTTGCACAATTGGCAATTTCAACATTCGGAAAAATTCAAATTGACTGCAACTGTGAAATGCAGCTGAAATGGCATTACATTACATCACAGTCATTTAGCAGACGCTTTTGTCCAAAGCGACTTACAATGGTGATAGTTGACACTATGTGGGGATTGAACCCACAACCATGAGAGTGAGAGTCTCTGAGAGTCTCATGCTCTATTGCCATCGCATGTATACCTTAATTTCCCCTCGGGGATAAATAAAGTACCTGCCTACAATAACAACATTACCTTTTCTACAAAGGTATCCATACAATCAGTGTGCTGGTCTTTACTGTGTATCCTGCTGCATCATTCTTCTCCATCCTCTTCCTGTATGACCTCACCTGTAGCTCAGGTGGGTTTGGGGTCTCGGCTACATCCCTAGACCACAACCCCAGACATGCCCAGCCCTGCTATGTCCCAAAGGCCCTCCCTTCAGTGCCTATGCCACTGTCATTGAGTGCGGTGTGTGTGCATGTGTGCGTGTGTGTGCGTGCGTGCGTGTGTGTGCGCGTGTGTGTGTGTGCGTGAGTCCCGCCGCAGAACAAGACCCAATTTGATTTGCTCCACTGGCCTGTGAAGCTTGGCTGTGAGGCAGCACCTCTCTTTATTCCCCTAATGGCTTCCCTTCCCCACCGCTCCTTACCCTTCCCCAGACACCAGTTATGTGCACTCTTGTAAATATACATATACACGTTAGAGGGAGAGAGAGAGAGAAGAAAAGACTCGGACGCGGAGAAAGAAAGGCAGCCATAGAAGACAGAGAGAGAGAGAGAGCGAGTAGAGAGGAATGAAACGCGAGACAAAGGGCACGGTTAAAAAAGGTGTTCACTCTCTCGAGAAAAAGGGAGCCGTTCCCTCAGAGGATGACCTTGGGGCTGAGGTCTCTTTAATCTGGGGATATTAGGAGCTGGAGATGGGCCAGGCAGATGCTGGAAGGCTGGGAGCTGCCGATCAGGGTGGTGGGGGGGGAGCAGAGCCAGAAGCAGTCCATTTCCACAGCCAGGGCTCAAGCTGGGTTTGTCGTTTGTGCAGGGACACTGGAGGTTGTGCTTTTCTGCTGCTGTTGCCACCCACACCTATACCAACTCTATAGTCTATACCGCTCTATACCCCCACCACCCTACAAGCGATCTAAATGGCAGCTCCTGTGAGTTGAACCATATAAGTGAGTGTGATGGAGAGACATGTAAATTGCATTGCATAGGACATGCAATTGGCACAGTCTATAGCGAGCAGCATGGTTCAGTTCAAATAGGCTCTGAAAGCGTTCATGTGTGACTTTCAGTTTAAACGGGTCATACCATACAGGTACAATTCAATCACATATGAAATGAGTTTGCTGTAAGTAAACTTTGGGAATGATTTTCTTTGTCAAGTCTAATGTGTTGTGTTCGGAGTGTGTGTGTGTGTGTGTGTGGTTGTGGGTCTTGAAAATTGCAAGGGCTGTGTGGGAGGGGGTCCTAATTTAAGAGGCTTAATAATGACCCCCCACTATTCTCTGCAGGAACTACCCTCATTCGCCCATCACATCACATGCATGGCATGACATGGAAGCAGGAGATGCATGTCATTTGACACAGCTTGGCACTTACTGGCTGCAGGGGAAACTTGCAGTACCTGCCTTTTTCTAGGAGGAAGGAAAGAATGTCATTTCACATTTACTTTTCTTTGTTTTCGTTATCCTCCTCCTCACTTCCTAGAAAGAAAGAAACAACATGCACTTGCTTTAAGTTCCTTTATATATACAGTATAAGAAAACAGCACTGCATAATCAAAGCCGTCACAGTATTGTAATTTGGCTATTGTTGGGCTAAGTGATGTGGAAATTACATCAATTTTGAAATGTATACGTACATATATACATATACATACATATATAGGTCTATTTTTCCATTTATGAGAATAGAAACATTCACTGTGCTGTCTTACACACAAAAACCAGCTACTATGAGATTCAAGGTAAGTGCCAGATTTCGCCCAATGACAGGAATGTATCTTCAAATCTTTAAATAAATAAGCTTTTGTCTATACTGTAGTACTTGCAGCACCTTAAATGAGGGTTATAAATAGGCTCGCTGGCCACACGGGTGTCTATATGGACAATTTAAATCTTGCATGCTGTTCAAACTCTCATTAGATTAACTGAGCCAATCTATGGACGACAAATCAGCATGAGAGCAGTCAGAGAGAATGAAGGGTGTTGCTGAGAGGTCGAGGCGCACGCCATGTTTGAGGTAAATATGTAAGGATTCCCAGAGCTCAGAAATCCAATCCCATGACCTTTTTCCTGGCTAACAAGAGGGCCTCCTTGCTTTCAAATGGTTGTTTTGAGCTTGCAGGGAATATATGTAGTATTTCACTGAGTCATGTCAAGACACCATGAATAAATTGCACATGGAGATATAGTGACATCGACAGGCAGTACAACGGTGAAGTGCATGACACGATCCCAGGCTTGAACCAGATTCTTATATCACCAAACTGTGTTGCACATTTTAATAACAATGTTAGTTTAGACACTAGTACATTTCAGGTGTATATATTAACAACTAATCTTTAAATCTTTAAATCTTAATTTAGCTTATTTAATACATTCATTAAGTCATTTCTATGGATGTGCTTTAGGTTATTTTTCTTGGCAAATCTGGCATCTGATTTCATAACATCAGTTAGCAGCTAAATCCTAAATCATGTTGGTTCCTCCTTTCAGGGAAGGCAAAAAAAATCCCAGGGAGCATTGGACGACCGGGGCCCCTTTGCATTGCCTCTTGATGCAACAGTCACCATAATGCAAGTGGCATGGTGTGTCCACTCGTAAACGATTCGCATGAGAATCTGTCCCCCCTCCTTTCCTCCGGTTATCTCAGCTCTATAGTTTTCCTGTCTTTGACCCATGTAGAATCTAGCTTCCCATTTGGGCCTCCATGCGTCCAGGCATTTACATTTCACTACATTCAAATCCCTCCAAATAGGATCTGAAAGCGTGTCATCACACAGACTGACGGGAGTGGCGGGTCCCATGATTTCATTTCAATTTTCATGTTGTTTGGGCGTTTCAGAGCAGTGGGGGGTTTTCTCAGAGGTGATTGTCTTGAATGATGGTGCACTCAAAGTGTGAATGTGAGTCATAGCTCTCTGATAACAGCTTATAGTTTGAATCAAACCCGTAGCGCTGTTCTCGACAGTTTTAGTTGAACTCTCTTAAAATCACTTCCTTTATCATAACTTTTGAACTGACGACTTCAAAACATTAGCTTTTAAAGTCTAGCACCGAGACTTCTGTCACAGAAGAACACATTCACCATAGTTGATGGATCGCAATTCTGACTATTATTTAATTATTATTTTTTAAACGTGTCTGGGTCTGGGATAGCAAAGAATAGATGAGAAAAACTTGCAACTGTGCTTTTCGTCATGCTCCTCCATGGCCAAAACATCTTGATCAAGCATCATGGTAATAGCCCTTTGCAGGAGCAGAACCATAGCAACCACACCAGATGCCATGTTGGAAGACCACCAGCACCTCATCCTAGTTTATCTTAACCTCTAACTTATAGAGACCTGCTGGTGAACCTACATGAACACATGGAAAACGTGACTCTCCATAGTCAATATAAGTCCTAAATATATAGAATAATCAATACATATCATTTTATAACAACCATTTCAGTTTGCCTTTCACACTCAAAATAAGTGTTAAGAAAAAATAGCAATTGTAGCTAAAGTTTAGGGAAGTAACAGTCATGCAACCTTAATTATAATTATTCCTGAATCTTAAGAATGTTATTTTACTTGCTTGCTGGTGTATTGATTTGTATTAATATATTAATTATTACTTATTTTCAATCAGAAGGAGAGATGGAGCAAACTATTAGGAGGGAGGTGTGCAGTGGGACAGGAGTGGCAGTATAAATCAGTGTTGTGTTTTGACTGTGTGGGAAGTGGTTTACACAAGTCAGGTAGGGGACTCCCTAGGAGAAGTTTGCTTAGGGCTCCAGGGAGGGTGTGCATGGACCGTAAGACCTTCATCACACACTTTCCCCCTGTTCAAACGCAAAGCACAGCTGTGAGCGTCACCATTTGCAAAGAGAGCAAAAGCTCAAAGGGCACAGCGTTACATCACTCTATATAATTAGCATTAGATAGCTAACAAAAGTAACAAAAGGGATAACGTTAATATAATGATAACTGCTATTTTTATTTTAAGTGCAATTCCTTTTCTCTGTCTAACATTGACATAATGCACAGCATGGCTAAACCTGAGACATGCTCGACATTGAAGGAAACGTGCAACCAGACCATTGAAAATAACAACACGACCTATGTGATCTTGGCCTAAGGCTGCCTGGCTGCTTTTTTACACAGCAGAACTCAATAATGAACAGGCCCCATTCATACACACACACACACCTTCACACACCCCGAGCTTATTATCAGTGACCTCTCATGTAAAACCTCATAACCTTCGAGCCAACTCTGCTGTACAACTCTGAAACACTTTCTCCTTTGATGATATTCTGAAATTAGTCCTCTTTAATCATGTGTGCCGTGGTGTTCCTGCATGGAAAACTCTCCTTTTGTCTCCCCTCTTCCCGAGGTTGTTGTTGGGAAAGAATTTGGTGGATTACACTGGCATGCCACATCTGAACCTTTCTAACTCTGTAATCCAAGGGGAAGCATGGCTCCTTTTTTATCAGGAAGCTGAATAGATAAACAATAATAATGCATTTCAGCTAATGAAACAGACTACGGTGTATGGAGAGCTTACCCATAAGCCAAGCGTCTCAGCCTCATCACCATTTGTTTAGAGCTGTTTGTTTTTAACTGCCTGCTATTGTTACTGTTTTTAATCCGGGAGAAATAAATGTATTTGAATGTCTCATGGATTAAAGAAACCCCGATTCCCCACTTCAAACACACGCAGCACGTCGGGCGATAAAACAACTGCTGCTCAGCAAACCATTCCCTTTTATTTTTCGGTTTCCAAGTATCTCTGTGAATATGTCTTTCTTATTTTGGAGCAGTTTGTTTACCTCCTTTTAGTCAAAAACTGGTTTGAATAATCCCAGAGCCCACCTGCTCAACTCAAACTGTTCCAGAAAAAAATGCCAAAAATGTGTGTGTGGAGCAACTAGATGTGTGGCTTTATTCACATCACATTGATCCCTTATCTCTCCACTGCCACTCTTCCATGTACCCGTAACTCCAATTAGCACTCGCTCATCCTTAGTGGTTTCAGGAAGCCTGGTCAGACGGCCGTGGTACAGTAAAGGCCAACACCAAGGTCCAAGTGGAAAGAGATGGGTAAGAGGAAATGTGTGTGTGTGAGAGAGGGAGGAGGGAGAGTTTGCATGAGTTTCTGGGTTTAGTTTATAGATAAACGCCAAACAATCTAATACCCAAATGTATGATACTTTACCAGCATTGCTCATGATAGACTGAATGAAGAGACAATCATAGAACCAAGGGAAGAGTCAATAATTTGAGAACAGAAATACAATTCCCATCCTAAGACACTAATGGGAAATTTCATGACTTACTAAACATGTGCCTGATATGGTGCACCGGGTACAAAGCTCTGGATTCCCGTCAAAGCCCACAGTGTACAGTCCTTATAAAATGATGCGGGGAGGAGACCTCTGGGCAGACCCAGGACCCGGTGACGGTCCTGGGTCTGTCACCGTCACTTGGGATCCCCGAGCATGAGCTGGTGACTGTGGCCAGGGAAAGGGGTGTCTGGGACACTCTGGTGAGCCTTTATCCAACTTCTTTTACTACAGACCTCTTCGATTTAAAGCCCAGCTCTTACTTTGACCTAATAAACAACAGTTTGGTAAGTGTGGTAAGTGCACATACTTTGAAACAAAGTTTGTCTCCAAAAAACTGCAAAGAAAACATTCTGACAGTCAAGTCCTCCCTCCCCCCCACCACCTCATCCCTCCATCCCCGTCACCACCACCACCCTCCAGGGCTGGGGGCATTTTAATTGGCCCACTTCCGAACTGTAATTTTTTTAATTGCTTGGAGACACTCTGCTCCCTTAAAAAAAAAATCAATGCAGATGTAATAATATCTGTAATTGTCTGCCACGCTCCAGGGACACCACAAAAGCCTCGGATCAATGGAGGAAAGCTGGGAAGCTGTTAGGGGTTAATTTTTCCCTTTCTGTAGGTAATGACAGGGAGGCAGCGCTTGGCTCCTGGCATAGAGGCACAACTTGTGCTGTTCCTATTGTCTCTACAGCTCCTAATTGGGCCAAATGCAGTTAGTTCCCCCTGGCAGAGGCTGTCGAGGTGGTGATTAATGAAGCCTCCAGTCACGGTAACCTGATAAAAAGAAGAGAGGGATGGGGGAGGGGGAAAATATCAACCTGCCTTGTGTTCTTTATCCTTTTTTCCCTTTCTTGTGCTTTTTCATTGCCTTTATCAATTCTCCAAAACTTCTTTCTCTAAGTAAACAGGTGAAGTACTTTAAGTTTGTTAGGGTTTATTTTTCTTCGGGGGAGAGTGGGGGCAGTCCCATTACTGCATTATGGGAGTCGTTTAAAAAAAAAAGAAGAAGAGAGAAACAGGGGGCTGGCTCAGCTTGAGTGCCATACCTAATTTCTTCAAGCGCGATATCACACATTCTAAAAGAGTTGGTGAAAATTGGCTGGAGTGTCTGCCGGAGGGGGTGGTGTTTGGCCTTTGCAGCCTGCTTTCCTGTACAATCTCCAGAGACATGTGTCAGGAATCTAGGATCAAGAGGTCACAGGTATTAGCCTCCCAGGATCGCCATGGCCTTTGACTAATTACCTCATTAAGCTGCGCTCCAATACTTTCCAGGTCCTCTGTGGGCTGGGCCTTGTTGCTTTGTGTAAAGAGGACAGAGTGGACACAGGACCCATCCACAGTGACCTGGGTGAACTGACAGCAGCTTGTTGCTGTGTGGTGCGTAGGTGGAGGGAAGGAAATCAATCCTCTGTAAATATATTAGATGCAATTACATCCTGCTGGACTTTGCCTAACACGTTTATGGAAGCATTAGGCAAAGTCTTGCTTTATCGGACCCCTCAGGCCACTTGGGCAGAGGCAGGTTATTTTCAACATGTAGGAGCTGTTGTGAAGGTATTAGAATGAGGGCACAGGGGAGGAATTATATTTCCAGGATTTGACTGTATTCAGAAGTGAGTGCGTGTCATTGGTGATGTCAGGTCGATGTCACTCTGCAGTGTGTGGCGATCCTAATGAGAGGGTCAATGCCGTGACAACCAGGCTCATCCCTGAGGCTGAGGAAGGCTTAAAGGATCTTTTACTCAAAGCGATACCTGTACCTCGAGTGAAGGTGTAATAAATCAGTTTCACACATCTTAATTCCAATTTATAAAATAAGTAGATGATAAAAAAAAAACTTTAACCAGTGATTCATTTAGATGTAAATATACATCTTCAAATTCATATGAATAAGCATCATGTTCACAAGTGAACAATCAACACGGCTTTCCAATTTCTCACAAGGAGAAGACTGATATCCTCATTTACCAAATGTTTTATTTCAACTTTGCAGAGAGATTACCAGCAGCTGAAATGTTATTGCATCATTTCAGGAATTTGATTAATGTTTGTATTTGGGCATGTTCATTTTGTATGGAATTCCATAGGCACCTTAATTCCTCAGTGAAAAATACCCAATTACCATAAAACGTATGAATGATAATTGTGGAACAATGTAATGTCAATAGCCTTCTGATTAATCCTTCTGAACACAGCCAAATGGCTGGTGCAGTAACTCGCTAAGTGATAAGCAATTTCATTTGTTCCTAATTACTAAGAGGCCCATTTTGCTGCTGTCATGATGAGATTTCTAAATCTGCTTAACCAGTCAAGGCTAATACATTTATAAAAGCATCTTTTTTTCACCCTCTGTCTCCCTCTTTCCTTTTGGAAGGTATTCAAGTTTAATTACTCACAAGAGGGCATGTATGCCTACAGTAGCACAAGAGGTGCTTGATAACAAAGTTTCTGTCAAACAGCCAGGTCTGGAAGTGCATGCATTCAGGTACTTAGTATAGTGCAGTATAGTCCTAATGAGAAACACTGCGTGCATGTGTGCGCGTGCGTGTCTTCATGCTTGTATTTGTTTCTGTGCTTATTATAGAGATTTTTTTCATGGGGTTTCAGAGCCAATAGAGCAAGTTTGTATGTTGTCATCCATGAAATAGCCTTGGGCCTATATGCCATAGGTTCTTCAAACAGCTTCCCCCTTCTTTCCCACCCTTTTCTTTCTTTTAATGACGGCTTGGGGAAGAGGCCTGGTCAGCTCAGTAGCTGGGCTGAGTTACAGCATCACGCAGTTTTAGCCAAGGGCTTCCTCGCTGTCACCCAGTAGCACCCTCAAGACCACTATTCTCCCTCTTATCCCAGACCTGAATTCTTCATTTGGTCACACTGCTTGCTCCTGAATAGTCACCTTTGAGAAGATTAACCCTTTCATTAAAAATGCCTGACCAGGGTCAACCTACTGCCTGGCTCTACAGTCCCTGCGCCTCGCTTTGATCTATCAGCTATGGAGAAATTATCAGCAAACTCTAAGCCCTGCCATGTGATTTGTTTTTGTAAATTTGTAGAAATTATTCATAATCCTATTATGTGGCCAAGGGGCAAGCCTGCGTAAAATATATGAGGCTTTTGTTATTGTGGGGAAGGCAGAATGAAGGAATGCTGAATGTGGGTGCACTGGGAGTTATGGGAATGCAGAAGGCCCTGGGGACCAGTCCTAATCTTCTGACTAGGCCCTGCACCTTGGACGAAAACATGCCTCTGTGACCACCGATGCCACTCACTCAAAAAGGCAAAAAAGGAAGAATTACACATATTTCCTAACCCCACCCCGATCCTGAGTATGCCAGTTTTGTTGCAGACAAGGAATAATTGTGACATTATGAACCTCTGTCCCAGCAATGCATTATCAGCAGGGTAATGTATTGCACATAACCAGGGGAAGAGGAGAAATCGCAATTTTTACACCTCCCATCTCCCTTTCAGGGGCCAATACTTTGCAGAACAAAAGTCAATGTCTCAGCCCAAATCTTGTCTGACAATGCGTAGCAGCCCGTGCTATTTTGGGCTCTTTGTGGTGCCAATCTCCTATCTCTCCCGTGACATTTTTTCAAAGAAAGAGTAGATTTCCTAGAGACTCTGCCCTTTGCAACTTCCACAGTGTATTCTTGCTCATAGAGTAGGGACCCTCCTCCTCACTCTAATGCCGTCGCTCCCTGCACTGACCTGAGAAAGGGAAAATTAAGACAGCGTATCAGGCTAAGACCCCTATCCTTAGCTGGTCGACTGAAAAGACGTTATACAGATGCTTAATTCCCAGTTACACATTTGGAATAAAAGGTGCAGAACCTGGGAAAGTTCAGTCTGCGTCCTATACTGCAAACAAGTGGCAGAGGACATTTCAACATTTCAACATTTTAAATCATTTGACATGAATCTTTTGCCACTTCCAGGGTAAATTAAACATTACATCATACCACACTAGATTCAACTGATGTATAATGTGTAATTGTAAAAGTTATTTCCAAACCCCATCATTTACTCATCCTTCATTCTATTCTGCATTATTTCACCGCTAATACAAAAAACGTTGCCGTTCTTCCTCTTAATGTCCCCGTTCTAGATTGGTTGGAGTATTGGCAGGCCACCAACTTCACATTAATTTGCTGCAGTGTCTGAGTGTACGGGTCTTATCTGGGCCTGTTTTTATTCAGGGTGAAAAGCTGAGTCGTTCTAAATAACGCAGGTCTAATTGGCCGTGTTTTGCAGTTAATTTCCATAAAGAGCCTAGGAGACTGTCGCCTCGATCTGGGGAGGACAGAGTGCTGGAGCTGGAGCCATATACCTCAGCCAGCCGTTAATCAGGCAACACACTTTCGCCTGTTTCTCCAAGGGCAGAGGTCAAGGAGGAGGGGCTGACACCATATCTGCACCAGAACAGTGTAATTGTGGGAGTGTAAATTGTTGTAGAGAAATGCCCTGTCTTCAGAGAAAATGCATAGTGAGGTTCTTTCCAAAAGGTATAATGAAGGACTCAGCTGGAAAAGTGAGACTTAAGAAACTTTTTTTGGCATGATGGTTTGGCTATTAATACTAAATTGGACAGCACATCTCAAGTATGTGAATGTAATCTTTATTGCACTGTGACAAACATCATATTTCTTTTGTTCCCCATCCTTTCGCCAATCCAGTTGGGTCTCATTCTGTCAACCCAAATAACATTCGCAATAAAATCCTAAAAGTTTGATACTGTAGCATTTAGGGACAAATCCTGTTGGGAATTTTAAAGGGCTTTTTTTTTTTCCACAAACACATATCTACTCCTCCAAGTACTGTAGCGCCAAGCCTTCTGGTTTCGAGCTCTGAAAGTTGTAGAGGTGCGTGGATAGTAGTACACTCGGCATCAGCGAGAGGATCCACCTGCCTTTGGTGTTCTGTGTATTTATGCGGTGCTATACCCAGCTTTGGGCCGGGCCCTTACTCCTAATGCAGCGTGCTTGATCCCACAGCTGTGATTTTCCGGCTGCCACTTAGCATCCAGTGGCTCCGGGGCCCTGAATAGAGGTGGTCTTAACAGTCAGGCCCCCTCATTTTATGGCTGCCTGCCTGTGGTCAACAGTCCTCTAGATCACTACAGAATTACAGTGGAGAGAAAATCTGAAAAATTCATGTATCATGTAACAACTCTGGGGGGGAAAACAATAATTTTATGTGATATGTGGCGATTCCCTACGCTGTGTGCAGTTAACTTGTGCGCACGCTGTGTTCAGGTGTGACTCCATGAGTGATTTTGAATGAGATCAAGATATAATACAGAATCTGTTTTAAACATTAAATGGGATTGGTTGCACATATAGTCATACGGCATCATTGTAGTCCATCTGTCAGGAGAACATCTAAAAAAGATAAAAACTTGACCTTGCACATGGAATCAATATTACCCATTTCCAGAGTTAAAGAGTAAGAATTCAAAAGACAGGTAAACAATCCACTATATCAAACATAAATATCCCCTAGAGGTACGACCCGCAACTTTATAGTATCACCAATAGCATGGATGAAAACCCGCAACTTTATAGTATCACCAATAGCATGGATGAAAACCCGCAAAATCCGAGGGTCTGTGTCTTTAACATTGCTGCGCCAAAAAGGGGGCAGAGCATGACTAAACTGGCTTTATTTATACAGTTTAAAGCGTCCATATTGGGTCCATGGAACACACTAAACCCCAGTGGTACACTTAAGTGGCTCGCAAAGAGATTCAGAGGATGGCGCTGCCAAGTGGGACTTTATGGGGACAATTTAACATAATGGTCAAATAAATACTGGTGTAAAAAAACACCTGTGAACAGCGGTGGCAGCTTGGAACCCATTACTATATTTTTGGTGTGACAGTTTAGCAATGTTCAACAGATTTCATTCCGTCGCGCCAAAGTAGAGGTTCACATTGAAATTTTATATGCCGGATCGGAAATGCAATGCAAATACAGCTCAGTAAACCCAAGGAGGCAAGGATGCAACAAGCAACGCAGTGCACGGGGGGGATTATGATGAGAAACTCAATACTCTCAACAATATCTCTCTCTACCTGAACGCTATCAACACCTGGATGATTTCTCAGCAAGGTCCTAGTATTATTCATTTTGGAGGAAACTAACATCAACCAGATTGACTTAATGTTTTATGCTAAATATTAATTCGAAGATTGGAAAAAGTATTACATATTTTACATCCAAAATAAGCTATTGACGGTTTAAAAAAGTGACGCCTACTTTTACAAAAGGATTGGTAGCACAAATAAAGCAAATTATGGCACTTCTTAAAATACATCATGTAACTTTACAACAACAACAAAATTCTCCTATATTTTAGAGATATTGAACGATACATTTCAGGTATTGTTTTCTTTGAAAAATGGATATATAGTGTTAACTTTTCATTTCATCATCCACAAACACTATTAACAGTGCCAAAAGAAAGTCCAGGTTAACACACCAACAACGTCAGTGGCACAGGCTCTGATTACCCTCAGGTTGTGTCAGGTTGTGGCATTCAACGTTGTCTCAGGGGGTCAGGGTGACGACTCGGTATCTACAAGCTGTCCAAGTAGGCTAGAATTATCAATTGGACCCACTCACAACTGAAATCAATATCGCAAAATCCAAATGACAATAATGGCTGTGTCCTTGAAATGGAGCATTGAAACTATTTACTACAGAAGTTGTAACAAGCGTTTAAAATGTTTTGATACTGTCAGTGTATTTCAGCGTATGCTTCCTGTGACGTTTGTCTTCACCCTTCAGGTAATTACTGTTGTTAAGAAACATTTTCACTGGTTTCGTCTGATTTCAGGACACACATAAACCTCACCCAGGATAATAGACCTCACGTGACTTTGTCAGCAACGTGAAGGTGCCATGTTACCGAGCCCAGAAATGATTCTCTCTGTCTTTCTATCTCTCTCTTCCTCCCTCGCATCCCGTTTCCCACAATGCCTCGGAGAGTTGACCCCTGCCTCACCCCTGGCGCTGGGTGTGAGCTGGGTGTCCCAGTCAGACCTGTCCTGCTGAATGCCTTATGACAGGTTGTTTGTGAAACTGTGGTGTTCTGTTTGTTCCCTCTCCCCTCCCCTGTCCTCGCTGACAGTGACTCCATTGTGAATGTGAAGGGCCTTGGTTTGTTTTGCCCGCCTCATTGGAGCCAGTGTTGGTCCAGAGAGCTCGCACACACTGTCTGTTTGTGCATCTGTTGACTTACCTGCCCATTATTTAACTTTTTTCTGCGGCTCTCTCGGGGGATTCATCTGCAGTTCATATCACCTCGTTTACTTTGTGTCGCTGATATAAATGTCTGCATTATTAATAAATCAATTCTATTATACATATATGGAGTTCAGAATAATTGCATTATTTTTTCATTATAGTTTCATTATAGTTTCCAAACCTACCATGACGCCCGCAAATGCAGTATTTATTATGACCTGCAGGAGGCGTGCACCACACCTCACCGGCCTTCATCAGTTCCTACACCGCGCTCCTTATGGCTGCATTTTAGACATTTAAAATCAATGATTGTGGAAAAAAGGGGAAAAATACAATACAATCGAATCCCACCTCAACACCCCCCCAC
>CABFOP010013648.1:4007-15358 GCA_900683385.1 Anoplogaster cornuta
TGAAAATAATACAGATAAATATATAAGTGTGTTCATATGTGAGCATGGTGTGTGTGTGTGTGTGTGTGTGTGTGTGTGTGTGTGTGTGTGTGTATAAACACGTGCCTTGTGTGCGCTGTGTCAGGGCCTGCGCTTTCAAGAAACCCTCAGCGAAGCCACTCTTGAATGCCTCCTGCTGTCCATCAGGTACGTTTCTGTTCTTCAGAAGCCTGTCTAGAGTCTCCACCTCCATCCCCTTGTCACGTGTCAGGAAACCCTGCAGTCCACGGTAAGATACCTTTACTCTTGAGTGTTTCAAGCCGCAGGACTCTTGGTCAGGTCAAAATGTTGTTGCTAGGATATTTAAGGAGGGCTACGGGTTTTAAACTGTATCCTTCATTTGCCAATAAATGTAAACAATAATATACTATTTAGCTAGGATTATGACTTTCAGTCATCCAACTGTGTTATTCAATCTGTAAACAATGCTAAATATAAAGTTTTACCTTCATAAAAGAGGGTGTAAAGCCATCAGATTCCGAAGGGCGGTCGTAGGCCGACTGCAGTCGTCTGGTTTTGTTCCTCAGAGTTTTAAACCCTCTGCTCTGGACCAACACTTGAAGTATACATTAAATAAACAATGTTGCTTGAATAGATAACATGCAAAACAATTATAAAAATTCAAAAAAATTCTGTTTTCTGGATTAGAGCGTGTCTGAAAAGGGTACAACTTTTAACTTTAACACTTGTAACAATAGGAAAATAAACACAAAATGCACAATATTGACAATAAACCATCACATTTGACATCCTCTCAGTGGTATTGTTGATCTCTTTCATGTAGAAATGACATATCCAGTGAATTAATAGGTACCTGCCAACGTTTACACCTAATTCATATTTACCTGGCAAATGTTGGAGCTCTGTGTAGATGGACTGAAGAGGTGAGGGGCTCTGCCTGCAGAAAACAGGCATGGGGCCACTTGAGAACCCTGAGAAGAGAGGAAAAGGACTGTTTATTACACAGTCATAACGGAAGTGGTATAGCCTATATATTACAGTATCGATTATGTGCAATACTCATGCACAAAGCTGCGCTGAAGCCCCTTAGGAAGTCAAAAGTCAATGATGATATGATAGCGCACCGGTACAGATAAACAACAATAGTAAACAATGAACATGCCAAACTCAAAAAGAAAGCATGCACCAGCGTATCTTTGTTCATTACAAAGATACAGTCTCACCATGCTTGTTATAGAAGAAAGAGTGTGTGGAGAGATGGGAAGTACTCCAGGTTGTCGGACTGCTGAGGTTGGACGCTCCCTGTTGATCGAGGCGAGGTAACACACCATTCACCAGCTCATCCAGCTGTCGCACTCCAAGGTCTGACAGGCCGAGCTCCCGCAAGCCCCATATGGGCTATAGACACACACATATACAAATTAACGTGTAAATATCAGTTATGTGTATCAGTAATGTGTTGCTCACGCCACACAATTATTGTGCGGCATGTTTTTGGAACACATGTGAAGCGAGTTTGGAGGAGAGAAAGTGATTCGGGACATCATCACACCCTCTATGATGGGACACATGGACTGTATCTCCTACTAGTGTGTATACCTCTGTGCCTTGTGGGTCTGACTCGGAGGCCGGTTCCTGCTTGCTTGGTTTGGCGGTGGCACTGCTGCTGCTGCTTCCCACTGAGCTCTTCAGAGAGTGGAGGACGTTGATGAGGTGACTCAGAGGGACAGTCAGCTGTAGTCATATGCATTCAAACAGTGAGTGAAGTGAAACAGTCCCAGCATTCCCATCATGACCATATATGGTTGACCATATATTGCCAGCCCACATGTACATATCAACTGTGGAATATCAATATCAAGTGCAATACTGACGTTACATTATTTCCCCCGTCACTCTATAGGCCGCTCTCTTACATTGACTTGATCGGCATGTTACGTAAATAAATAAGTCGCGGGTCAAGCATACCGGCTACCGGGCAAATGTCAATGTCAAGCTTCAAACTCTAACTAACCAGCCACTGCTATTACCAATCATCCATGAAAAAGATTGTTACACTGTTGCCTTCTAGTAATGTGGAGAACAAATAATAGATCAGTAACGTTAGCCAAAAAAAAAAAGTTGCTTAACGTTATATTGACGCAGTTTCTTGGATGGCAGCTAACAGCGTTTCCACAGTGAACTAACCTCTCAACAAGGCAGGAGGCGATATTTATCACAAAATTAGATAACCACATTGACAAAACACAACTTCCCACTAACAAAACTGTAAATATGATTCAAAACATCACATCGCAAAGTCGGGTCAGGAGCAGAGCTAACGTTAGCTAGCTAGCTGGCTCGGCTGGCTAACGTTAGACCAAAACAACAACGCCGTCACTTGGTTTCTTACCTGCGGCTGGACTGTCATAGACAAGGAAAACATGTTGAACTTCCACTGACACTAAACCGCTGGTTAACTATGTACACCAATGTCCTTGAGAGTCAAACGCCCTGTTTCTCCCACTTTATCGTTAAATGTCTGGGTAAGTCGCAGCGTTGACTGTGAGCGGCTAAAGGGTAGTTGGACCGGAAGTACTTAACTGATGCTACAATTTCAAACGGATATGACGTTTACATAAGCAAAATGAGCAATGAGCACTATCCAGATAATTTAGGCTTATAGAAGGAGCAAAACCACACCTTTTGAGTTACTTCTCAGTTCGTGCTTGATATTTTTCAAGCAGATATAAATGGGAAAACAATTTGTTTTATTCCCTAATTCAGTGGCAGGTCTGACACAAATATAAAGGGCAGTATTAGGCAAACAACACCACCTTTACACATGGACACATAGCCTTTCGCTCATCGATCTTGACTCTTGAATCTATTTAAAAGAAAGAAAAAAATGCAATGAAGTGGATGTGTTCTCCCCAATATCTTTATTACATGTGAAACAACACATAATTTACTTCTTGATTACATTACTATGATACAATTGTGTATGAATATATGATAATATTGCACCATAGGCGTACAGTACATTGGTACATTTTGTACATTTTGGAAGACATAAAAACATTTTGTCAATGAAAACTCTTGGCATGCTACTGTACTAAAGGAGAGAACACAGCAACACAGGAAGAAATCTACAAAAGAACAAAGATAAAAAAATGATTGTCCAGGGCCTGTATGACGCATTTTGCAAAAGTTGAATCTTTGAGACCATTGAATTGAACCTATTAAATTAATATAATATTCTAACCATAAATGGCCATCATTGCTACATAAAATATCCATTTGTTCCAAACAGAAATGCTGACATTTTCCAGATAAGGAAAATGAAAGGCTATAAATCTGTCCCTCTCGGTTATTTTAAGGGAAATAATACAGTATGTATTTCCTAGAAGAAGTTTGCTACACACATAAAAACAGTTCTCTGAAACATACCAAATAATCTTTGGATAAAATACAGAAAAATACTGAAATATATAATTTATGAGATGTACAGTGAATAAACAAATTTTCAATGTCAATGACTAAAAACGCTCATAGCTCAATAGCTACTGTATGATCATGACACCAGTTTATTTCAATTAAACGCTCAGCTTATTGTAATGAAGCAAATGCACCAGCTTCAACCAATTGCCTATATTTATAATACCTAAATCTTCATTTACTAAAACATCTCTGAAGAGAGTCTGAACTCCAGAGGCTACACTCTATTGCTGAGTCTCCTTTTAACCCTTTTTAGAACATAAATGTTTCTAATGCAGCCTATCCATTACTGCTAGTGCCTGGCCACTCTCCATCAGTGGCATAAAAAAGTAACGGCAAGCTTCAAACAAAAGTGCAGCTGCTTCAGCCACATGAATAGGACCAGCATTACTGTATTCTGCTGATTCAGATCATTCCCAAAGCATTCAGATGATTTTCCTGGGGAGAGAAAAGTTGGAACACAGATTTAGTATTTTAATTGTTTTTTTTTGCAGCATACTAGCCTGGCCTACAGCAAACAGAACATGATAATACCAGTGACCATTGGCCTGGAGGTATTTTGTTCACCTTCTCTTCCGCTTTAAGTAAACGTGGACAAGCCAATGGGCAATCAGAGGCCAGACTGTAGTCAGCACCACTGTGACTGGAGACAAGTGAAAAGGCCACCAAGACGGTCTCTGGAATTACAAAAATATAGAATTGTGATGATGGACTGCAATTGTTCTCTAATTAGAAGATAATTTGTTTTTCTTAAAATGACATCGCAAAACAATAACCACTTTCAATTTGAAATAAAAAGCTGATAAACACTGGAAAAGGTTTCTCTAAAGACCTTCTGTGCGAGGGGTAGGGAGTCCTCCTGCCTCTGGGAAGGAGACCTCGACTGAAAAATGAAATAAGAAAAATGCTGAAGGCTGTCCTCTGTGAAATGAGTTTCTCTTCTCTCATATTGAAAAATAAACATCACCCTTCAGTGAAAAAAACAACAACACACTAAAGATACTGGGACTAACACGACATAGCCAGTAGTCTTTCACCTGTGTTACAGTCAGCACCTCCAGGGTGTGCAGCCTGTGGAGCACAAGGGCCATGTCGTCTTGCAGCCTCAGCAGCACCATAGCGATCTGCTCGTTGACGTTTCCTCCGGCAGCACTAACAGAATGCCGACTCTGTGAGACGCAGCAGCAGGCGGCCTCGACGTTGACACACATCTGAGAGCCACAGGCCGCCCTTGGGGACTGGGACCCTGAAATGGGCGTCAGAAATGTGACTGAATGACAGCTTAAAGCTACAACATGCAATAACAATCAATAAATACATTCTATAATATATAATATAAATATATAATAAATAATGCTTTTAAATGTATAGGAATGGAGAATTAAATGCATATTTTGGGAGAAAGGTAGAGTATTAGGAAGGTATGCAGTGTCAGTATGAGTCAAAGGCGACTGTAGTAATCCCACCTCTCCCTCTCCTTGACAAGGAGCTGTTGTTTTGGGCTGCGTCAATCCCTTCTTCAAGATGGGGTCCATTCAGTGTCATCTTGGTCTCAACCCAAAGTTCATTTCGCCTCACTGTGGCTGCCCTTGATCCAGATGGCTGGACCTTCGACGCACCCGACCCCTGGGTGGGGGAAATGAGAGTCAACCACAGGCTGAATCGCTTTTCTATTTAACCACATGGGACAGAACACACCGCTCCATAGCTTCATGACTGTCTATTACCTTGTGCTGCTGAATGTGCTCTATACCTACAGTAGGAGGGATACTACACCTTTTCCATGGCTAGATGCTCCATTGAGTCACAGAATTCCTCGTTATCGGAGTCCATGGCTCGGTAGTTCTTTTCAGGAATGTCACTGTTATCTGAAGGGAGGAAAGCAGCATATCATCACCTAAACATTATATAGTAAGTTCTTTATGGGGCACTAGGTCTACTGTACTTAAAAAAAAAAATAGAATAGAATATAAAGTGATTATTTCATATTTAGTCATCTATATTTAAGTTAGCAATCAAGACTCTTAGTAACATCTGTAAGTAACAACTGTAAGTAATTCCTTACAGTACATGTCAGTAATTCATACTCTTTCCTATACGTCCCACGTCACTTAAAGGTAGTATGAGCGATTACGAGTGTTTTGGTTTCATTTTTTGTTTACCTCATTAGCAGTGAGCGAAGGATGGCGCCGTACGTTGCCGAAATGTGGTCTGGTGTGGGAAATGTGGTGTCCAGAACTCTGCTTGTCCGTTGTAGCTGGTTAGTGTTTTTTTACGATAACGGTCCCCATCCCACCATGGTCCAATGTCTACTACTGGAGTCTGGATTCCTGATTGTTGGGAATGCAAGTCGACAGGCAGGTACGCCATCCAATCATTTCATTCCAGCCAAATGGATCATCTAATTGTTTAATTCGAGCTGAAGGGAAGGGAATGAAATGATTGGATGGACTTATTACAGTTTTACAGCTGCTACAGAGACTGGATGTTTTCCATTCTTCTTTCAGAGGACTTGATTTATTGATTTCTGTCGGGATATAAAGACAATTTCTACTAATATAACCGAAAATGCTGCTCAGTACATTGCTCATACTACCTTTAAATTCAGTTTTTTCTTTTTATTGCCTATTTTACATTTTGTGGTGATATTCTTTCCCCTTGCTGTGTCCTATCACTTTTGCTACTGCAACATCCCGACGGGGATCAGTAAAGGTCATCATCTTATCTGATCTTAGAGTCCTTACATGAGAAAGAACAAAACGTAATCATCATCATAGACATTTTGTGAAATGTTGCCAAGGATCTTCCCTTCGTTTTCTCTGCCAAGGTTATTTCCTTGTTCTCTAAACAGTTTTTTGTCTGCACGCCTGAGCACTGACGTAGCGTCTTACCGCTGAGGTGCCCTTTGAAATGAGAGTTGCTCCCTACACATTGAAGTTCCTCCTCCTCCACCTCGCTGTTGAGAGAGCTGTGTGTCCCGTTGGTGAAAGAGGACATACTGGGCTCCACGCTGCTGCTGGACCCCCTGGTGTCAGACCTCCACCTCCTGTCCTCCACCCTGAGCAGCCTCAGACCAGGACTCCTCCAGTCTGAGACACCAGGGCAGAGAGAGAGAGAGAGAGAGAGAGATTAATGTATATATGAATGTAATAATGTACATATTTATATTCATGTCTTTGCAGGGAAAGACTGTGAATGGGAGATTCAGTGTACACATACTTTGCAGAGCAGGTTTCAGTATGTATTTAAATCATGCCGAAAAACGGACTGCAAAGCGTCTTCTGTGCTTACACGCCGCACGTCAGCAGTGCAGTGGGCTTTCCAGTCGTGTTTTGGGATATATGGAGACAGTTTGTCTTGTTGAATATGGCAAATGTTACTTTATGCCCTCCGTTGGCTCACTTGTGCGCATATGTGTGTGTGTGTGTCTGTGTATTTTACAACACAAAAATCCTGATAAGACAAAACAGCCAACAACTAGTACTACCGATGATACCTTTATATTCCTCCTCCTCCTCCTCCTCCTCCTCTTCATCTTCTGTACTGTCTTCTTCGTCATCACTCTCCTCTTCCTCGCTTTTCTCCGAATCACTACTCTCCTCCCTTCTCTCCGTTTTGCTATTCTCTTTGCTCTCCTCCGTCTCCTTGCTACTGACAGCTATGCCGTGAACATCATCATTTTGTATATCGTCCCACAGATCCCCGAAGCCTGAACAGCGAGGGGGGAAAGACTCTTCGTTATCCCTTCACGAATTGCACCCAGATACCATGTGAGCCGCACAGCGCACATCTACAGGAAGCAGAGACACGCTCGATCCACACGGGGTTCTGCACGCTACGAAGCACAAACAACAGCAGAGGCCAACTGACTAACTGTGGAGCGATAAAACACACATCACATACATTACAGATTACACTCATCCGTCTACTTAATTCCTCAGAGTACCTGCAGTGTATTAGCATAACTCTAATTCAGCCCAGGACAGTGAACACTAATCTGCCTGCCTTTGTCTGCCTTTGTTCAGACGAGTGAAAGGCTAATGAAAGCAATGGAGGTTAAGATAAGCTTATACACTGTGGGACCAAGAGGAGCATATCTACTGTATGTTCTACTTGCCTTCCAGCACTGGTTTCTCAAATGGCCGCACCAACACATCTAGTGACAAAAAGACATGTGACAGAGGAGCTTAATGTTAAAAAAAAAACATCTCCGTGACAAACAAAAGGGAATGAACAGCGGCTACAAAGACTCCAACTTCCCACTTCAGCAGTCACACCACCGGCGCTGTATTGTTTCTCGTGTGTCGAGCCACTGTTGCCGCGTGACGCGCCTTCCGCTGCGGAGCAATCGCGACATTTTTGATCACGCACCTTCCTGTCTCGCAAAAGGCCTAGTGAAGGGCCTGCTGTCCACCTCGTTCTCTCCGTCCTCTTGTCCTCCTTCTACCTCGGCGTAGAAGTTACCGAGCTTCCCCACCAGGTCGGACACTTCGTCTGAGACTGGGATGGTCTCCAGAATCTGGAAACGTAGATACATGATGTTTTATGTTTAAATAAAAAAAAAATGTACTTCAGAACGTGCAATCAACTCTTAAGGCTTTCTCTGAGACTGGGAGGATCTGCATCATTTAAACGTGGCAGGATAAAGCACACAGCTTATGATTGTATAAATAGGTGTTGTGGGATTGTGTGCAGTCAGCTGAAAATAACTTAATAAGAAAGAAACGTGTATTGTAAAGGCTGACCGATTTATCTGTTGCGCCAATTAATAAGGGCTGATTAGAGGTTTATAAATAACTGGTAATCAGTGGAAGTGAATGCCACATACACACTATGGTGTGGAAAATGAATTCACTATTGACCAACTTTATCAAACGTTCACCACGCAATATGATAAAATGATATGAGCCAATTTATTTTTTAATCCAGTTCATTTAATTTGTTCAAAAATTCAGAGCCACAACGAATAGAGATGTCCCAGGTGGACGTGGAAATGTACAGCTGCATTGAAATACATTTAAAATGAGCATATTTTACTTTTCATTCAGTGTCTTAAGAGAATGTCTGCATAAAAACACCAGAAGTTAGTATTAGAGAAATTGTTATCAGCCTTCAACAATCCATATTTGTTGCCCTCCAATGTATTGTATGTATGCAGTGTCTAAACATACAGAGAAAAAGAGGGGACTGAAAATGAAGGAAAAATAATTAAATTACTTGCCCACGTTTCTTTCAGTCTGCCAATAAATTAAGAGGAAATGAAGATCGGAGGAGTGGTCCAAGTTTATTAACTCTTCGTATCTGTATGCTGCTTATATTCAGAGTTCATTTTCATTTGAAGGGCTTACCAGCTGGATGTCTTCAACATAATTCATCATGGCTTCCTCCTTTGTCATATTCCCTAAAGAGCTCCATGCGTCCCTGGCAAGACAACATCTTGGTTTAATACATGAGCCCTTGATGAGAAACAAGCCTGCTGTTACAGCGGTGGCCGTTGGTCTCACCACCCTGCATTTATTAAATCATCCAAACAATTTGTCTTGGGATTGGAACAACAGCACAGCAGGCATGTGAAGGGACACTTCTCCAGTCATTACAGTACAGTCTGACAGTCTAACAGTACACAAGAGTGTATTGTGTCCATGGTGCCCAAATGCCCATATTTCGCTCCTGCTCTGATAACATGGGTATTTTATTTTTACAGCTTAAAAGTGTTTTTTCAATCCCTCATTGCTTGACTTTCCCTCCCCATGACAAAATATCAAAAAGCCCATCTGAAACATGCGACTACGCACCTCCTCTCTGTTTCTGGTGTATAGCCACTGGCCAGAACTGTGACGTTAGAATTTAAATGAGCATACTGTAAAAGTACTTACCATTTAGCTTTCCCACTAGAGTCCCAGAAGCCACTCGGTCTGGGGATGTTGCAGGGTCCCACGGTGGCCTGCTTGTAGTAACTACAGAACATCAGCATCATATCATCAGACGGCTGGAAGGGACCTGAAAAATGGTGGACAGAAAAAGAACAACAGGAATGATTACCAAAACGGGCTCTGCTATTATGAAAGGAATTGCTAAATGCATCAAACCAAATTTTTTGTAATTGTATTTGTTAGAACCTTCATGAGCATGGCAGCTTAGAACATTTACATGAAAACATCACAAAATATTATATTGTGATAGACAGCACTAATTGTCACAACAGCTTTATGATAGAGTGCCAGCCAAGAAACCACCAACTTCTTAAATGCTCAGAATGTAGGTCAGTCACCTGCTACCTGAGGTTGGCGTCCTGGACTGTTGACACTATGAGCAGAGACTTCACAAAGTGCATCAGATAACCATTATTAGAGTTGGCTGCAGTCCATTCATAACACTACCACAATAGAATAGAATAGAATAGAATATAACAGAATAGAATAGAATAGAACAGAATAGAATAGAATAGAACAGAAAATAATAGAATAGAATAGAATAGAATAAGTCGTCACCATCTTCAGGCAAACTCCGGATCACTCTAACTGCGGCATCAAATTTCGCCTCCAGGTTGGCTTTGTCCTCCTCCTGCGCCATGCCGAGTCCCAACAAGGATCTTCACATCTTGAATAGGAATTTGAAGCAATTACTAAAAAAAGCAATTCACTAAGTTTTTAATAATGGACAATTCAGCCCGTTTTTGGTCATCACTGCAGCTAGTTGCGAATTATCCAGGGATGATTTCAGAAATGGTCGGATAAAACACATGGCTGTTACCCTATAGTCTGTTCACCTGTACAAGACTGTATGGTTTAGAGGAAATGCTTAGATGGTAGATGAGGAACTCACCATAAAGTTCATGTCTGCCTGTGCAATCATTTTTGTTTTATAGACCGGTGTCTGCAATATGCATCAGAAGCCAATCTCAAATTCGGTCAAGGATGAGCCGAGCAGTCAACACATGATTATCACAGTTGTCTGGGATATGTAGTATTGGTTGAAAGGAACCTTGGCAACGCGTCGGGTACGGCTCGTACGGCTCGACGCTTGCTCCTTCAATTCCCACAAATCGTTTTTACAAGAGATTATAACCGCAGTGATGTATGGGAAATGTAGTATTAATAAGGTAGATCCGGCGTTACCTATTCAGAGTGCTGCAGGCTTTATGTAGGCTACATCCAAACACTCCCCACGAAAGAATCGCTAGTAGTAGTCCTATGATAGCCTATTCATAGGGACTCATAGCGTGTCTGTGGTACTCACTTGTTAGTTAATAGTTAGGCCTACCTTATCGTACTTTGTCGTATGTTTTTATTTCCCATGGTATGTATAGGATTTAAGTTTTTATTTTTATTTTTTTAACTTGTATATGTTATTTTAAAGTTCTGCTGTGATATTTGTAAAGTAGGCTATCCTTTGAAAGTCATTATAGGATTACTAAAGTTGTCATTCATAAGGGCTAACCTTTCTGTTTATTTATACTTTATAACCTGCCATTATTATTTATGCACTGTGGTGTTGAAAACTCAATTATGCAATCGACTGTTTTAATAGATAATAAAAAATGGCAGATATAATCCATAATGGTGGAGTGAGTTACCACAGATAAATTCAAACTTTATGTTGAACTGCACACCAATAGGCTTCATAACTACAGCATCCCAATCTGTGGCTTGGGGCTGGAAAACAATATTAGTATTAGTATGAGTATTAGTATTAGTAGCCCATTAGTAGTAGTATTAGTGGTAGTAGTACTGTAGTAGTAGTAGTAGTAGTAGTAGTAGTGGAAGAAGGATAGTAGTAGTAGTAGTAGTAGACTAGTAGAAGTAGTAGTATAGAAGTAGCACTAGTATGGTAATAGTAGAAGTAGAAGTAGTGTATAAACAGTAGCAGGAGTA